>JAMXBB010000011.1:13880391-14150331 GCA_024138015.1 Lumnitzera littorea | reverse complement strand
TGATACGAGATGGCAATGGAGTGTTTCGCGACTGATCGGTAGATATTAATAAAGACAAAAGTATCATGGTAAAGTATGACACTGGGGATAAATTTTTTCATTTATTATCAAAATTTTAAATTTGTTTGTTTTAGTGTCTGAACCTTTTAAAAGAAGTAAATTGGTTTTTTTTTATTATAACGACTGTTAATTATTAAATAATAAAATTATAATATAAGTATATTAATTTTCATTTTAGTACTCATTTTTTTTTTAATCTTGGTACTTCAACTATTTTACTTGAAACAAATTAATATTCTTTATAATGATCTTTATAAAAATATTATAAATAATAATAATAATGAATAATTACATAAAATTCAAAAAAAGAATAATAAAGAGTAGACTTGGGTCTTGCAAGTTTATTTGATCTTGCTTTTGCAAGGTTTTATATTGCCAAATATAATATGACGTATATTATATTATTATTATCATTTATAAATAATAATAACAATAATAATAAAAAAATGAAAATTGATTAAAATGGATATGTCAAAAAAATCAATCTCGCCTTGGTCCTTTCTAGCTTTATATTAACAAGCCTAAGTCTAGTCATCTCAAACTTATATAACTTCACATAAATGGAAATAATCTCGTGCCAATCTTTTTTTAACTCTATACTAACAAAAGGATGGTCATGAGTTGTCATGATATTGGTTTAAAACTATTGCTTTGGAGCAAACTATGAGTTGATAAGAAATTGATTTTATTTACTTAGAGTTGGAAAAAAAATTAACAAAGGATTGTTTTAGTCAATATAAGCCAAATAAGAATTAAAATATTGAGTAAGACCAATCAGAATGAAGCTAGAAGAAATTAACACGAGATCAATTTTATAGGCAAGCACCCATTTTTAATCCATTTTCATTTTTTCTATTTGTTGTTATTGTGGTTGTTGTTGTTATCTTTTTTCTAATAATAATAACAACAACAATAATAATAATAATGATATTATTTATTTAGAGATATAAAAACTTGCAAAGGTTAGATATAGTTTGTAAAGACCATATGTGTAAAACTCGAGTTAAAGTAAAAATGTAAGGTATAAAATAAAAAGGAATTAGATAAAATAAAGTGATTTATGTTAAGGACCTAAATGGTATTATAATAATAAGTGGGGGCATTATCTGCATAAAAAAAGTTGTACGAGTTTTAATATCAAATTCGTATCAAAGGTTTGAGAAACCCTTTCAATAAACACAACTCACATGCCTCTTGGTATTGTGTTAGAGTTCTATGCATGCTGTTAACTAAGAAGAAATTTAAGTGCATTTGACAAAGATTTATCACAATAGGTTATCGGTAAGTTGCGTAGATCTTTCTTTCTTATTGAATATTGAAGAAAGGACAGTGAAAATTAGTTTTTTTAGCTAGGAAAACAAGAAAAATGAATTTGTGAAGGTTTGATGAACATTCTATAGTGGATAATTGGCAGTGAAATTGAGGTAAAGGTGTTAGATCATTGAGGTAAGGTGGTTTAAATTGGTTTTAATGGATTTTTGGTCAAAACTCTTAAAAATTTGCTTTGATCTTTAGAGTACTGTGAAAAACAAGTTTGAGATAGCCTTACAAATGTCTTATAATATGTTTCCAATCGTGGATGCATCGTTAACAGATCTCTAAAGATAAGAATACGTTTGTGTACTTTTTTCTTGTTGGTCTAATGAGTTGTGATTTGAATGATAGAGTTGGGTTAAGATTTTGGTTGTAAGAATGTTCTAATTTGTGTTTTGAGTGGTTTGGAGTTGCTTTATTGTTGGGTTGTTGTTTTAGGAGTGATGGTAAATGAAAATGTTAGAAAGTGGTGGAGTTTCGAAGGATTAATGCTTTGTTGCAATTTGCAAAATTCTACATATTACAGTAGTCGTACAGATGCCATCCCATATAGCGTTTGGATGCCAGGGGCATTCTGCTCCCTTCGAACATGGCATCCGGATGCTAATTGAACCAGCATTTGGACGCCATAACCCATGTTTCTTACAAAAGAGTTTCTTTAAATTTTTCGGGGTTTTCCGAGGTTGTTTTTATATCCTACACCCTTTCCTAAATTTTTCCAAACACGAAACATCACTCGAAATACCTTATAAATCAAACTAACTTCTTAGTGATCCTAGATTTCGTTTGTGGTTCCTAAGTAAGCATTAGTTGTTTGAGTTGTGGTGTTAGTAGAACGTCATTTGATTAGTTTAGAAAACTAAGTGAGTGTGTGTGGTTTTTTTTTTTCTTTTGTTATATGAACAGGTTGTGAGGTACTTGTGTCAGATTTCAAGCAAACACTATGGTCAAGTATGAGGTTTATTTGTTGCTTGTACTTGTGTAGGACTACTAATGTTAAAATGGAAATTAATGAATATTTGGCTTAAATAGTGGGCTGCGTGTGATTGGCTAAACCTAAGGAACTAGGAGAATTGGACCTTAGGGTAGCACCTTAATGATCTTAATGTGACGATATCTTGATTGGAGTCTCATAAGTCTCACTTTGAAATAATCTAAATAGATTAGGTATTCCTTAGTTCTTAAGATATTGGGGAAGACTCTATACCTATATATATATTGTGTGTTAGAGTCATGAGTCACTTTAAGTTCTAAGACGCTAGAAATATGTTACTTGCTGAGCCTAAATAAAGATAATAAATGGTGGTCGTGAATTAGTATATTGAATTGTTAATGTATATGCTTATGCATTTATTGTGTGTTCATATGTATGTAGTTGCACTTTGTACTAAGTTTTTGCTCACCCCATAAGGTTTTATGTTTTTAGATATAGGCATAGGTGTTGGTGACTACAAGGAGTAATATAGTAGGTACAGATATTATGGTGATGATGCTAACTTTTATGATTACTGTCATGCCACGAAGCAGTAAAGTCGTAACAATCCTACCGTGCAAATCATTCTAAGATAGAAGTTGGCCATACAGCCACTATCTTAGACTTAATTTACACAAAACGTCTACGACTAACCCATTTTAAAGTAAACAGTTCATAATTTAAAAAAAATTATTTACTTATGAACTTAAGAAAAGTACATGCTTGCATTAAAATAATTTGAGTATCTTACAAGATTGAGCAATCTAGTCACAATTTAATTGAGTAATTTGTAAACTAATGCCAAAAGCTTTAAAATAAATCTAACTAAAAAGTGTATTTGGTCTTCAGTTTACATCCTCACTCCATAGGAAATCGTAGTTGCTAGCGCCAAGGAGATTATAGGCCGCTTCATTGTTAGCACCTACAACAACGACTATAGGGTTGTGAGCAACCATAGCTTAGTAAGTTAGGATGGAGACTTAAAACTATATCACAAACACAAACAAGGTTCTCAACCAAATCATTAGGTACAATGCATGTTCAAGCAAATGCCATTGCACGATGTTGTCTGGCCCGTCGTGAGATTAAAGAAATTGCTCCTACTCTAATTCGAGTTGAGGAGTTGCCGTTAATGCAGCAGCTCATACTAAATTCAAGCTTGTATAATGGAGGCATCGCTCCTCTCGTAACTACCTTCGAACCATTGACTTTATCCTTGCTGCATCTTCCTCACTTGTCACTTAGTTTAACTAAGGACCAATTTTGCTATCCAGTACTATTCTTTTCGAAGGGATCGATATTTGGCTGGAAAATCCTAAGTTTTCCTTAATAGGTTGTTATGTAGGTCTGATTTATGGTTACAAGTCATATATTTGTTAAGTCTAGTTTAGAGTGATTAATCTTTTCATACAATACAAGCCAGAACAACAAATAAAATTATAACATCACTCATAATTAAGTACATGCACACAACCAACTATTTAACAAGTACAACCAACTATTTAACAAGTACAACCAAGTATAATCTCAAACCTATAAAATACAAGAACGTATTAATCCCAATTTACCTCGACTCTTCGCTTGCTCACTCAAGGTAAGACTCATTTAGTATATCGTCAATGATTCCTATAATACCAACGTTGTCTCATTTTTCATATAATTGTTATAAATTAGTTTTACCCTATAACACTTATTATTATATTTGGTTTAGGGTTTAATATGCTCAATTATCTAGGTTCTCAAGTTTTTTACTGTTATTCTTGATTCGGTTAAGTTTGGGTTCAATTTTTTGCATTGATTTCTAA
This sequence comes from Lumnitzera littorea, assembly GCA_024138015.1. NCBI lineage: Eukaryota > Viridiplantae > Streptophyta > Magnoliopsida > Myrtales > Combretaceae > Lumnitzera > Lumnitzera littorea. The sequence goes on along the minus strand of JAMXBB010000011.1, from coordinate 14,146,179 downwards.
ATTAAGCTCTAGTTTATAATTTTATACATGAACCCTAGAAACTCGTTTCAACCTATAATGTGAAATTAATTATATTACTTCCTAATATCCTAAATACCATAATTATTACTAGTCAGTATTTTATTCTACTTGATATATTTAAATCTTTATTAGTATATCGAATTTACTTCCGATGTGAGAAATTTTTATATTCTTCATATAATTATCTAAATTTAAGTTTTCTATCAGATTTATTATATATTCCTATTATTTATATAATATCAATTTTTATTCTAACATTTTCTATTTATTATATTTCCAATAATTGCATATTATGTATTATCACCAATTATGTACATAATACACTTCTAATATTTCTATCACTCTAATTACCATCTCTCATCAATTAATATTTCAAAATATGTAAATTTATCCCAAATCAGATTTTATACCTAATTACCCTAATTTACAAATTAACTTAAAATTTACTATTTTTCCCTATTACTTATTTACTACATAATTATCCTAATATCTAATTATTCACTAAATTAGATAATTTACAAATTATCTAACATCCTAAATGCTACAAGTACCATACTTCATTAGATTTCAACATCCTAAAACATATAATTATTCACTAAATTAGTAATTAATTATTTAATTACTTAATTAACAATAAATAACCCATTTTACGCATCATTTGAAGGCCTAAAAATTATCTAAAAATTTCAAAAATTTATTTTTGAAAAAGGACTTCATGGTACTATTTTGTATCACCTAAGTTGTCTACATAAAAATTTCGAGTCTAAAATTATACTCTTAAGCCTATTTATTTTAAATTTGAAATATGATCAATTTTGCATAATTTTTTAAGGACAATATATTTCTAAACATAAATTCATCAAAATAAAAATTTTCCCTAAATCTACATACTAAAATATTTTAGAATAATAAATTTCATAATTTTATGATAATATTTAATATTTTTATGAAATTACACAAAATCGAGTTGGAAAATTGAACTAACCTGAATTGGTGGCTGTGACCACTGCCAACCACTGTGGCCTTGTCGGCCGATTTGGGCACTACCACCACCGTGTGGTGGTGGTAACTGTCCACTCCTAAGTGTTCGTTAAGTGTTAGTTTCCTTCTAAGGCTCTAATTGTACAGATTTGAGAAATTTTTTTGTAATTAATCTTAACACTCAATATTTCGGTTCTCTCTATTTTTCTCACTCTTCAAATTGACCAAATGAGCTTTTGTGATTTTTTGGGTATTTATAGAGTTGTGGGGAAATTATTATGCATTAAATTGATTTGACAATTACCTTATCCTATTCTAATTTGTCTTTTGTATTGTTCTAACTTAATTGGTTGAATTTTTCTTCTTTTCCCCAACTGCCACGACCCAAATTTGGATCATTCCTTATTTTTTTTATTTTTATTAATTAATTATGAATTTTCTTTAATTATTTAGTATTATTTTATCACATTTCGCATATTTTAAGTAATTACATGTATTTCTACCTACATGTAAATTTACATATAATAAAAATAAATATTCCTAAATATTATTTTGGTCATTTTATGATTTTTAGTATATATGTAATTTATCTCTAGTAGTTCATTAGTTATCAGAATGTATTTTACGTATTTTCGATAAATAATGAGAAATATACTTAAAATTTGAAAATTTTATATTCTTTTATTTTATTACTTATTTTCTTAAATTCGAATTTACGAGATTGCTTTTACTAATATTTCTAACTTTATTTGATAATTTAGATTCGATCGAATCTCTTAACCAATTATCTTAAATTCTACAAGCTAAACTTCAAGTAGCTGATTATGGGTCTTACAATTACTACGATGATTATGGAGATAGATAAATGTAAAGTGGATAGTGTTATGAGACTTGTTGTAAAGATTTATCAAACTTTATTTTTATCTTTATTTTGTTACTTGGGTCTTGAGAAGTCACTTAAGACTTCCCTTGTATTGTTTAGTTTAATTGTCAACTTTCATTTATGATGATATTGGAAAAACTTGAGTTTTGGTATAAAGTTTCTTGAACAATTTGTAATTAAATCATGAGTTTAACTCTATTTTCAGTTAGCAAAGTAATTTAAGTGTTGATTTCTTTTTGTATCATTGGTGAAATGAGGATATTTAAGGCATTCGTGAATTATTGCATTGGAAGTATTACAGTTGATTGATGATTATTAAAGTATATGGAGATATGAACAAGTGGATTCTAAATGCTTGATGTGTCAGTAGATCATAGGGACACATGGTAAGTTATAATCTTTCTGGTTTTGGAGCGTTATAATATGTGCAAATAAAATTTCTAGAACCAAACCTACTCTCTTAATTTTTTTATTTGTTATCGATATATTATTGTCAATTGTTTTTTTTTTTTTTTGGATTTCTTTATAATATTTTTATAAAGGTTACTATAGAGAATATTTATTTGTTTCACTTTAAAAAGTAGAAGTATCAAAATGAAAAAAAGAAGTTTGAGCACTAAAATAGAAATTGATGTATTTATATTATTATCTTATAATTTTATGATAACAATTGTTATCATACAGATACTAATTTAACTCATTTAAAAAAAGTGGTAACTAAAATGAATAAATTTAAAATTTAGATATTAAAATGAAAAAAATATAAAAGATCGGATACTTCTATTGACTTTATCCTCGTAGCAATACACTGATGATTTTAGAGCTTACCATACTTTCATAATTTTTCTTTTTTTAAAGTTATATTGAAGGGGGATTAATATGAATTTTTAAATAGTTAAAATAGAAAATCAATATTATGTAAAATGACTGTAATAAGGGATCTTGTTACTTTATTGCTATGACATTATTAAATTGAACTGATGTTGTATGCCATCTGACAACTAGCACCGACATGATATATTATGATATATTAATTTTTTTATTGTTTTTCTTTTTCATTTGTAGTAAAATAGCCACATCAATGTCACGTTGCGTCAATTGTCTAGTAATGTGACATATTAGCTCAATTTTATGGTGCTATATAACAATTGGGTGATAGAATTCTTTTTTTGAATCACTTTGCATGATATTGATTATTTATTTTAATTAATTAAAAGTTTAATTTGTTATTTTAATTTACCTCGTTGATATTCTCCTATATGATTATCTCAATTTCTTTTTGAGTAAAACGTGGAGGAACTCAAAAGGCTCCCACGTTGAAATCAATTTCAACACTTTAATCTCAAGAGCCAACTAGTTCTAGCACGTTTGCTGATTATGAAAATGGACTTTGAAAATTCCCCGTGCAGGAAGGATGTGGTCCTGAATTTTATCGTAGTTTTTATGAGAAAGATATAACCATGGTCTTTCATATTTTAATTAATTTCTATTCAGATCCTTTATCTTTTTAATTTTTATGCTTGAATTCTTTATTTTTTGCTGTCTTCCTATGCAGTGCTTTACATTTTAAATCTAATCATTCATCTTTGAAAGAATCTTTGCATCGTGTTCGTCATGATAATTTTTTAAAAACATGCGTCAATTACAATATACTAAAATTTACTCAACATAGTAAATAAATCCAAGTTAAAGAACCTTAACTGAATTAGAGTGAACATAATAAATTTTAGTTGATTATGAATAATTCAAATAGATAGAAAATGAATTGAGATGGTCCATTTTCAAATATAAATGGTTGGGATAGAGATGTTAAAATAAATGGGAAGTGATATACTGGAGGATGAATTTTGCATGCTCTTTCTCTCTCTCTCTCTTTTTTTTTTTTCGTTCTTTCTCTCTCTTTTTTAAATACGAACTTTTTTAAATACTTTAGACACACATGTACCGTGTTGTAGTGTGATGTAACTAAAGTTTCTGTTCGAACACTGTACGGTAGGCATCAGTTTAGCTAACTTTCCTTGGCATTATTTCTTTAGTTTGAGGAAAAGTTGGTGTCAAAGACGTTCTGCTGATTTTATATAATTCCAATTTATAATTCCTTTCCTTCTTATAGTGATTACGAATTCTTATAATTTAATTTGATTTGATTATAAAATTAATTCGATCTAACTTTAATTCAATCTTAATTGAATTAGATTTTATCCTTTTAATTTTTAGTCATTTTATATCTACATAAAATGTGCAGTTCAAGTCTGATAATATTATATAATAAAAATGCGATTATTTCTTTATAGCTGTCCACGTGATACGGATTCAGATTTCAGGGATTGAGTTTTTAATAGTCACGTGTTGGATTTTCCAAATTATGGATCCATTATCCTATTTACTGAGGTAATGTAAGAGATGTCAACTTTTTGACCAATAAATGAGGCATGCACCTCATGCCTGGTCCCTACCGACACACCCTTTCGGTAGACGTCTGGTGTTACGAGGGAAAACGGGAATTTTTCATGCTTCCGTTTTTGTTTCGGATCGAATCAGTATCGTTTTTATTTGATTTTTAATTTATATTTATTTAAATCTTAACTATTATATAAGTTGTAAATTTAATAATTTAGATTTAAAATAATATAAATAAATATGAAATGAAAGTCGGGATTGATACCGGCAAAAACTAGAATAAGACTTTAAAATCTCCTCGTGAAAACGATTTAAATTTTTTTTTTTATGTATTTTCATGAATATATTATAAGTCTTCTATGTAAAAGTATAATATATAAATTAATTTTTAATATTCATTATTATAACTTTGTTGACTTATATTTTAAAATTTTATCAATAAGCGCTTTAAATTAATTTTTCATCAAAATCCTTTCATATTTATAAATATAGGTCAATTTTAACAAAAATCTAATAGAAATCATTTTTAAAAAGTTAAAAACCTAATGGAAAGTAGTTAATGACTTTTCATATTAAAAATCATAAGTTGTTTCCTAAAAAAGTCGAGAATTTTCCCTTTAATAGAAAATTGTTTTCCCTTGCAAAGGAAAATGTTTTTTTATTTAAAAGGGTTATTTTCAGCTTAATAAACAAAGAAAAATTTTTTCTTTGTAACAAATGGACCCATGATTTGGAATGAGTTAAGAAATTGGAAGGAAAAAAAAAATGAAAGAAAAGAAATAAAGAGAAAAAAAATTAAAGAAAAATATTTATTTGGATAAAAAAAATGAAAAGAAATGATTGTCGATAAAAGGTATTTTAGATATTTTTTAAAAACTTACTAAAATACCAAAATACTCTTAAAAGTTTAAAATGCCTTTTTAGTAAAAGAGAATTTAAGTAAATTCAAGCATTTTCCTTTCAAAACTTTCCAAATGAAAAGGAATGCTTTTGGTTAGGGTAAGTTAAAATTTTCTTTTCTCAACTTTTTCTTCTTCTTTCTTCTTTCGTAGAAGGAAAAGGAATTAGGAAGGAAATAATTTCTCTCTAATTCCTTTCCTCCCTTTTCTTTCCCTTAATTCAAACATAACTTAAGTGATACTCAATAAGTTTTAAGTTTTTTTTTTTTCCTTTTTAAAGTTGATTCTCTAGAAAAGCATTTTTTTTTTAGTAATAACAATATCAAAATTTGTCTAATATTTGAACTCAATTTGTGTTTGATTATGCTAGCAATCTAGTCAAAAGAAAGATTATGGAGTTAAAACTCGGCACGTTAAATATTTGAGTGGTTTGAATTCAAACTCATTTTCATTTTTATCAAATGACCTTGGATAAATACTAAATCAAACCCACGGATCGCATCAATCAATTTGGCTCATTTATACTCTTGTTGTAAGTAAGAATAATTGAAAAAGCAAGGGGAATAACGGTGTTTACTTTCTTTGACCCTTTTCAGAGGGAAAAAATAAAAAATAAAAGTCCTCTTAATGTAGGATCGTGATTATATATGTGTGGAAAGAGAAATACACTGAATTTTAGGTCTCAATTACATGAAAAAATTTTGATAAAAAAGATTACATGAGAAAATGTGTTATGTATATGCATTATGTGAATTTTAATGAATTTTGATATATACAATATGTGCAAAATAAGGGTGATAATTATTTTAAAAAGCTATCCATTCTACTATCTGTATAAAAATCTCATTAATACTTGCACGCCATATATTTTATGCATTCATTTTCTAATTATTTTCATATCCCTTAAATATATTTGAAATGTTTATTGTAAAGAAAGATATTAAGGATATATGAAGACGATATATTAACAAATAAAGGATTAGAAGGAAAATACTGCCACTTCTCTAATTCTAAAATCTTAATTCGAAAACATATGAAACTATTAGAAAATATCAAAATTATACCCCGAATCCATTGGGTGTATTCGTTGATTTCATGTGAAGCAATTATAAAATTTTCTTTGTGGCACAAAATAAATTAATTCATTGAGCAATAAAGAATACTAAATATCAAGTAAGTACTTACACCATATGTAGGTGTGGGGGTTCAAGTATGAAGATTATGTGTATACTGCATGATAAACGTACCACCTGTGATTAGGGAAATGACTTAATTAACTTACATGAAATGATTATGAGAGGAGTGTAAGGAGGAGGATAGGTGATATCAACACTCTAACACTTGTGGTGACGGATGGAGGAGTTAAGAAGTATTAAACTTCATAATTAATAAAGAACAGGGTGATGTTCTTATAATATTTAAGTATTTGATCTTTTATGATGAGAATCTAATAAAGTAACAATGTTTGTGCCAATTCTCTCATATACAATGAGGGAAAGAGAGGGGTATTTATAGAAAATAACTCTTGACCTCATTTATTAGAAGATGATGATAACCAAGGATTGGAGTTGATCTCTTCCTTTAATGGATTTTGAATGGACTTTCTTCATTGGCTTAAGCCTAAAAAAGGCTTTATTATTTTAGTATGAGCTAAGTTGAGAAATGTTGGATCAGACATATTGATTTAACGGATTTTACTCTAAGCTTATTATACTAAATCTCTCATGATCATTTCGAATATATAGACTTGGCTTTTTGGGCTCTGTCACCTTTATCTAAAGAGTTAAACCTAATTAATTAATATGTTTAAAGCCTAACTTTAAATTTAATCCTTTACACTATAATTTCCTTATTAAAAAAAAAAAGAAAAAAAAAATCTTATAATCTAGTAGTAAAGATATTGATTTTGAAAAGGATAAATGAGATTTGATTTTTCATCCCTTAGCAATTGTATTAATATAGTAGTTGATAAAAAAGAAAATTAGGATTTCGTTGGATTGACAATTAGTTAGAGTCAACGTATGCCATTGACAATAGAGCAAGAGCGACTTGCCAGTAACCAACCATACTCATCCATACAGGTTGATAATCTTCAATGTTTATTGCCTTCTTGGGGCCTACATGACTCCGAAGGTTCTTTCCACGTTTCTCTCATTTTTACATAGTCCACGTCAAAAGGAGGGAAAAAACAAAAAGGTATCCATATAAATTTTTGGTTACCCACTTTTCCTCCTAAATAGTAGGATTTCTATTTGATTTTGCTCCAATAGTTCAAAAGCACATTCATATTAATAGATTATGTTTTCTACCGAGTTGAATGGGTTTGATTCAATAAACCTTCATTGATAACATAATTGATACGTCATAGGAAAATGCTAAAAGTAGCATATCATTTTCAATTTTACATATGAAGTTTAAAATTGTTAAATACCATACACAGTTTAATTTTGACTTATGAAAATTTATATGTGAAGTATGATATTGCTAAACTTCAATATCAATCAAAATTTTATTTGCTAAATTTACTATCTTTGTTACCACAAGAAAATTATTGAGACAAATATTCATTGGTTAAAAAATATGAGTGAAAATGATTAGAGACATATAATGTTTGATAGAGTATAATATTTTAAAATTTCAATATTTAGGTGTAAAAATGAAAAGTTAGTTAGAGTTCAAATAATCATATTGATATTATCTTTTTTATTAATTGTGTCTTCAAACCATATCAAGGCTTGTTTCCCAAAACACATTTCATTTTTGGATTGAAGTTGTGTATTAATTAAAAATTATAAAATAAATCTTTATAGAATTAGTTAGTTTACTGAAAAACTACAAATCAGGAAAAAACGTGAAACATCCTAGAAATTTTAAGTTTCATATATAAATAGACGAACTCTAACAACATATATGTTCCCCATACATATATATGGGGAAAAGGAAAAAAATGCAAAAAAAAATAAAATAAAAGAATCCTAAAGATACAAGGAAAATATTTCCAAAAATACGGCGATTAAAATGGTCTCTTGAAGAGGCAATTTCACTTGATTTAGGATGCCTCATACATATACATGGGGAAAAGGAAAAACAAATGCAAAAAAATAAAAGAATCCTAAAAATACTACTTTTGAGAAAATATTTCCAAAAGCATGGCACTTGAAATGGTCTCTTCGAAATGGTCTCTTGAAGAGACAATTTCACCTTATTTATGATGAAATTGCATCTTAATTAGGTGTTTATCCTCAATCAGGTAAAATCACATCTTGAAGAGGCGATTTCAATTCATTTTGAAAAGAGGCGATTTTAAGTACTGTATTCTTGAAAATATTTTCTCAAGAGCGGCATTTGTGAAGTTTTTGTATTTTTTTTGTATTTTTTTTCCTTTTCCCATGTACATGTGCATATATTCAAAAGCCATAAGCAATTGAAAATAAAAGGAAAAAAAAAAGTAGATGATTTTATTATCTATGGATAAAACAACTAATGAAATATCTAATGATACTTAAAAGCTTTCCATATGATGAGGACAGAAAAAAGATATAAGTGACTATATTTACATTATGGGCAATTTAGTGCCTTTTCTAATAAATGAATTTCATTTAGGAGAAAAAATATTACATCAATCAAACCAATTGATGTAAAAGAATTAATAAACGAAGAGTTAAGGGTATAAAGACTCAATCGAATAGGCTAACATATCTCTTCTAGTATCAAAACGCCTTAATGGGATGTTAACTTTTTTTGTAAGAGTACGAAAATCACCCAATTAATGAGTGTGATAAATCCAATAAAAGAAATAACATAATCCCACATAGAGGATGATAAAAAGAAAAAAAAAAAACAAATCGCTTATTCTGAAAATTGTCACCAGACTAATCTTAGCATGGTCTCCATAATCTTTAAATCAAATGAACAAGATTTGTAAATGTAAATATGTGATAGGCAGAATCGAAATGTTTATGGATCAGTGATGGTGAAAATGGTAAGAAAAATAAATAAATATGAAGTTAATAGTAGTGGACCTATCGATTTTGAGATTGCCAATAGTGATTTTTTATGGTGAATGAAGGGAAAAGGTTTAGAGAGAGAGAGAGAGAGAGAGAGAGAGAGAGAGAGAAATTCAGTGTTTGTATTTTAAAATTATATTTGACTTAATATCTCACCAAGTCTTTAAGAATATGGGCTCATCGATCTACTTATTAATAGACTTAAAGAGTTTGATTGATCCTTTTTGCACATACTTCTAATGCTAGTATTGAATATACTTGCAGACCAATTTACGTCACTAGGTCTTAGGGGATTGTAATACCTTGCCTTTAGGTGTCTACTTAAACCAGCTTAAGAAATTGTACTCTTTATAACTTATTGCCTGAAAGATGAGTCATTATACCATCCCTAAAGTAAGGATAAGGTTAAATTAAAAATTTTTAGCCTATGCCAATTTTTCACATTCAATAACACTCCATATCCATGGAGATCGCTTATATAACCATTAAAAGTTGCCTGCTAAGCACTAAACCTATAACCTGGATTCATATATCATTTGTCTCTAAGGAGTATCACCAACTATTTCACATGATGTCAACATAGTTAATGCTTGCAGATATTAGGGTACCAGGCCCCAAATCTACTTCCCTTCTCAAATTCAAAACTTGAAAGATTACTCATTTTTACCTATGTTAATCTTATAGTGCATAAAAGAGATATTTGCATCTTAAATCTATATACTTATAATTAGGCCCAAATACATACATTGGTCTACATATGTATAAGTTAATAATAAGCCTTAACCTTTCATAATTTACTAGCACTATCATGATGTCATAAGTCCTAGTAAAAGTCTTTAAGCTTCCATCCTTGGACCTAAAGTTGGTAGATGCTATTTTTCCTCTTAGTTCCTTATAGAATAAAGTGAATATTGAAAAGAGAAGATGTAACGTCCTAGGCCAAAAGTAATGAATAACCGAGCCAACAAATACTAATGGGCCTATTTTAACTAATTAGTCTAAAAATTTCAAGCTTGTGTTCACGATGTATTAACAACTATGACCTTATAAACTAATACTACAACCTCCTACAATCCATATGAGACACTTAACCATGGGGTCTTACAATCTCCTCTCCTTAAATACGTAATGTCCATATCGTGAGACCTTACAATTGGGCCTAGATCTTTCTCCTCTTTTTAGTAAACAATTCGGGCCACCTATTACCTATAGGTTATCCTGAAAGTATGCAAGGAGTCATAACTTGGTAATACTCTTCACCTTCCTTGGACCTCTTCATAAATTAGAGCCAGACTTGAATCATTTGCTTATTGGTACGAGGTCTGCTCTGATACTATTTGAAATGCTTCAAGCCAAGAGTAGTGAATAGTGATACTAACAAACACTAATGGACATATTTTAAATACTTGGTCTAAAAGTTTTAAACTCGTGTTGATAAGATGTTCATAATCACGACTTTATAAACTAATACCACAACTTTGCACAATCCATATGGGATACTTAACCATAGGGTCTCATAGAAGACAACATGAAATAGATGAATATCATAGCATACTCATAGTTTCATAGTCAAACAATGGCAACAAAGTGCAAACGTTGATGCATAATGTAAATAGTGCACCTTATAGCTACTATCATAGACCTAGTTCACACCAAGCGTACTTGACTCTACTACTTTGAAACATTAAGTTCGATATTTGCTTGATATAAACTTGTAAAATAATTTTTGAAAATAACTGATAAAGCAAACTTATACTTTGACTTTTTAGAAGAGTATTCATAAAACCAACAGGTACATGTTATTCGGTATACAGATTAAAAGATTGAAAACTAGCTAGCTTTTTGAGAAGACTTGGGTAGTTTTCTTAGCAGTTAGGAAAAAGTAATAATAAGAACAAAATTTAGCTAGATTCTTTTTTATCCTCACTTCTTAGCCCATTTGCTAATGTTTTTATATGAAATTTTAATATAATTATTAGTGAAAATATCAGTAACATATAACGTAAGTTAAGTTCTATTAATTATTCGGGATTTATTGGTATAAATCTTATATGAAATTTTACTTACTAATATCAATTATTAAGATCATATAGTTGATTCTAAAAGATTTATCATAAACCATATCTAAAATTACGAAACTCAATGTTATAGTGATGAGACTTGATAAACTTAATGATTTTGTATAAATGAGCTTAATTTGAGATATTAAAACTATACAGTTACTTCATTTAATTTTTATTACTTGGTCATGAAAGTTCAACTTAATTCTAAAAATGTTATTATAAATAATAATTCTTAGAGTGTATCTCAAGCATAAAAATTTTCATTTTATTTCATATTAATTTATATAATTGTATATCCAAATCTAGGTAAAATTCAGATATTCCCATACTTATGAATGCTTTCAATCGATCCAATGAAGAGTAGATATCTAGCCAACTAAGTGTTAATTCCAAATGATCTCACATGCTAATATAATCCTATTAAGTGCTAAATGAATATAAACTACTATTTTTTTTTATATCATCGTTTACTGTTGCTAAGGGTTATCGCGCTATATTTATGCATCATATATTGCATTTGAAGCATCACTTATAATGATTTGTTAATTATCTAGCTAATATATGTTTATCATATATATATATATATATATTTGTGGTTTTATTAATTTATCGGTGCATATTTTACTATAGTAAATGAGTATAAATTACCTTTATTTATTATCTCATGTTATTAGTGATATTATTATATTCATTATTCTATTATCAAGATTTATATTTTTATGTTCACTAATAAAGCCATTATAGATTGTTTCATACCTTTGACCTAACTTATAAGTATATATTTCTCTATAAAGGATGTAAACTACTTGAAAGCTAGTAGATCGGGGTTGTGAGGTATTATATTCTTCTCCCATTCAAAAAGTTTCGTCCTTGAAACTTCTTTATAGTAATGTTAATATGGTTTATTTTATTCTAATATTAAACATGCTAGACCTTTATCTAAGCTTTCATATCTAAATATGATTGATGTGTTTTTATTTCTAGTAAACATATAATGTTGCAATTGACCTATGATATGGTAGGGTTAACAGAGTTGAATATACATCATCATTCCTATTTTGATTTGGACAACTTGGTGGCTAAGTCTTTATTTTGATTGTAAGTGTCCACTTTATAATTATTGTAAAGTTTGTCTCTAAAGTATCAAATGCTACTTGAGTTCGTATACTTGAAAATTGTATTTAACTAAATCTACATAAGTTCCTTATTTGAAAAGTGAACATTTAGCTATATACTTATTTACACATTTTAGTGAATATGCTTTTTTATGTAATAACTATAAATTACAAAGATTTATAAAATATTTTAAGTTAGCATTTCTCAAGTTAGTCATAGATTTGGAAAATATCCTATAGTGATAAGTATAAGTACATATACAATTTAGGATTTAATTCTTTTATTAACTACTATTTACGAATTTACTAAGTTCTACCACATCTCACTATTTAGTAAGTTCATCCTATTTTTAACAACCTAAAGCTTTGATATCACTCCTTTATCGCCGTCTAAACTCGTACTTTCACTTAGTCCATTTCATTCCTTCAATTAGTTTAGTTCTCATATTAGTTAGTCCTATAAAACTCATAGTTATCCTTTTCATTATTTCATTGTTTGTCCCATAGCTTACCAACATATCTTTTCACCTCATCCCTATTTCCTATGCATTGTCTAAGTCCTAATTTTCACTTAAGATGAACATAACAAATTCAACTTCTTCACATCTACAGATCTTATACGGCGGTTGTCGCTTAATGATTATAGTTAAGATCTTGGGTAATTCCTATAGTTAACACATATATTAGCAAAAATGAGTTTAATGAATCTAAACTTTCCACTAACTTATACATCAAGGAGATAGAGAATAACTCAAACTAAGTGGACTTGATTGAATCTAACATAAATTGACACAACTTTTGATAAACAAGACTTACAAAGACATTAGAGACTTTTCTAGTTGACAACTTATACGAGGGACTCACATGGACATTGAATTAGACTTAGTACTTGATAGAATAAGACATAACATGACATATGTAGATTATCAACAAAGATAGGGGACTCAATAAGGAAGAGACTCGAGAATTGTAGATTTGCCATTCCCTTATCGTTTATCCATTATGCTAACGTATATGTGAAGGGTTTCATATTGTCTTAGTTATATCATTTCCTTCAATTATCAACTTTCCACTTATAATAATGATTGTGGTTAAGGTTTCAAGCCTAACCTTAGTTTTTCTCAATGTTAGGGTAAGTACCAATTAAAAGTGATTGGATAAACTATATAACTAATAAGAAGATTTCTTCATCATTACTATTGGTCATATTAGAGTGGTTCTATTATTTCTTACTGGCATTCGTGTACCAAGTATTGTGATTGTAACATACTAGTTATACGTTTAGGATTGTGGCACTGAATCCTCTTTAGTATTTTGAGATTATTATTTACTCATGTCTCCTTTATAGTATTTTATGGTCATATTAAGATTACACATGAGTTAATATAGTGAAAGTACTACTTCTTAAGTTACTTTTGGATAAGCTTATCATTGTGACTTACCTAGTAAAAAAATATTACGTTAAGGTAATTTAGGTCCTATGTTTGTGATAGAAATTTTCTTAGTTAGTACATCACTATGGGTAATAGGTAAATTTGAGAAGAAATTTCTTCTTATATATTAGGTCTACAAGGTTAAGGTCATATTCACTACTAAATTTCAGGTTCTTCTCTACTATACCGAATGTTTGTTCTATAAATGTTTTATGTGACAATATCACGTTTGATTAAAATTTTTATCTACACTCAACAAGTACAACAATACTCTTAGTATACATGAATTGCTACAAATAGTACTTAATAGATGATCATACATCAGTAAGTCATATTCTCTTTTAATGACACGGTTATAATTTCCATAGTCTTTATTAATTACATGTATAGTGTAAACATAATTAATTACACACAAGGGATACTAAAAGTGCATGGGTGAGTTATGGTATTACAATTGTAATGATTTCCTTTGAATTATCGATTTACCCCATAATATAGTCTGTCCTTAGGGTTCTTTTATGGGTACATAGGTATAAAATAACATTAGTATTTTTCGCATCAATATTGTTCATATATATATATATATTTGCGTACTAAACTAAAGACACCTCGTTCATGTTCATATAGTAACATAGGTATATATATACATCCCCAACTTAATTCCTTAATCCTTTTAATGTCAATCTTTATCCTTTCTAAGTTATACCTCCAAATTTGTGATGTATCTAAGGTACAACACAAGCTTTATCTGTAACTAAAGGGGTTAGGTAGCTTAACTTCCTTATCGAATTCAATCATGTTAATTGTAATGATGAACTTCATTTCATTTTATAAAAGAAAATTTTAAATTAGTCCAGCAATCCAATGTCTCCCAATATTTGTAAAGTTTAAATGAGGTCAGACTATTGATGGGAAGACGTGTTATCCACTTATTGTCCATTACATTTACTTAAATTAGTGAAAGCCAATATCTTACATGCTTTATTGTCAAACCACAACAACAATCAAAATTATTGTGTAAAGATTTTCCTTATTACTCTCAACTACTTAGCTCTTAAGTTTAATCCATATTCCTTTACCTAACCTTCTGAATTAGGCTTTGCAATTTCCTCTAAATCAGGTTAAGCTCTATTTGCTACCTAAAGCTTAACAAAATCTACACCTTGTAATTCAACCACGACCGTACTCTACATTTCAATTGCACCCTAATCTTTCCCATGATCCCTTTCATTATCCTTCTCATCAATTACTAGTAGCCCCTCTTGATGAAATGATAGCTCATATTATAGCTCATACCATTCTACAAATGATGAAATAATACAGTTAATAATTCACTATCAAGTTTATACTTCTTAGATCTTAATAGCTTACTAAATCTTTACATTTGTTAGAAATGCCAACACAACAGTTAATTGTCTAAACTTAGCAGATACCTAAAAGAAGTGAGATTTACCATGTTAAATCCACTTTAACAACCTTCGCAATTATACTTTGGATTCTATAAACATTCTTACTTGATTCATATAAGATTCAATCAACATTTATGAGAATTCCATCTTGTTTCTAATTGATTTAAATAAGAGACAGTTATCTTTCATGGTTCAATATTATTAGTTACACTTCCTATATTTCTTTTACATATATTTATATTTAAATATAAATCTATATTCGAAATCTTTTACTACCCACTTATTCCTATTCTCAATGTTCACCTATGATATCTATCAAATTTTATTTATGATGCTTCAAAGCAAGTTCTTAAGAATCATGCTTTGACTAAGTTTTTAAGAACAATACTTTAATACCAATTCAGAACTATCATACTCTAGAAAGGTGAAATCATAATAATCCTATCGTATAAATCATCTTAAGATAAAAACTAATCTTATAATTGCAATTTTAAACCTAGTTCATGCCAGACATACTTGACTCTATTTTGAAGCATCAAGTTCGATACCTACATGATATAAACCTAGAAAATGATTTTTGGAAATAATTGATAAAGTAAACCCATTGTTTGACTTTTCAGAAGAGTATTAGTAAACCTACAGATATACGTTATTTGGTATATAAGCAAAAGATTGAAAACTAGCAAGCTTACTAAGATGACTTAGATAATTTTCTTAGTAGTTAGGAAAAAGTCAATAATAAGAACAAAATTCAACTAGATTCTTCCTGATCCTCACTTCTTGACTGCATTTCCTAAAGTTCTAGTTTTGGGTATGATACTTGTTGTTCCATTTTGAACCTGCAAAACTAATTATAGGGAAATGAGTAACAACTTGTTCAGTATGTGGGATGGAAACAGAAGTATGCATTCAGCATATCACAAATAAGGTTTTCAACTAAATTAGTTATATGCAATGCATGTATAAACAAATGTCATTGCATGACAGCATTGCATGACGTTATTTAATCTGTCGTAAGATTAGAGAAATTGGGCTCGCTTCAATTTAGGTTGAGGAGTTTGACGCCGTACTCTCACAAATCGGAACCAAATTGGGGCTTATGTAATGGAGAACACCTTCCTCTTGTGACCACATTCAAACTATAGTCCCCAATCTTACTGTAACCTCTTCTCCTATAACTTAGTTCAACTAAGGTGAGGAAACGACTATTTCAATTATCCTCATTGAATAGCATCCATATTTGGCTCCAGAATCCTAGTTATTACCTATAGTAGATTGCGCTACATGTCAGGTTAAACATCAGGTTGAGTTTAACTTAGATCGTTTTCAGGGTGATCAAATAATTTTAAATAAATCAATTAAAGCAATAATCACAAAACAATATTACATAGAGTTAAATTCTTACAGTAGCATACCACTATTCAAGTACATTCTCCACACATGTACAAAAAACTAAATTACATTCATAAGCCAAAAATATGCCAAAGCCTTTAAGTATTCTAAAATATTGTAAAGCATTGATTTTGCTTACTTGGCTTTCTAGCTAAATCGTTACTAAAAGCCTTTAATAAGTTTACGGATCTAACCTATTTGATACAAAATAAAGTGAAAATTAAAATACGGTATGTAGATGAGACCTACTTAATATATTAGACTTATCTGTTTTGATTTAGCCCAATATAGTCATAGATACTTATTATGTAACATCATTGTAATTTAACTTTATATTTGAAATTTATATTACATTGGTTTTTAGTATCATTTAAAAAGTTTATATCTTTTCAAAGAACTTATTTTTTAGAAACATATACTTTTTACTAAAAGTTATATATACTCAAAATTTACCAAAGTAATGATGTTAGATTTATAAAAATATAAAGTTCAATTTTGATAGTTTTGATAAAAGATTATTACTAGAGATCCACTCATTTTGAGAGTTAATACTAATAATATATAAGTCTTATAGCTATCAATATTTTAAGATCAAAATTCGAAAAAGAATAAATTTATGAATTTGTACGGATAAAATGCTTTATTTAAGAAAAATAATGGGATTATGGATATATCTCCTATAAGACTATTATATATTAATTATAAGATAATTAAAAAACAACACTTATAACTATAAAAATGAAGTTATTTGAAAATATTAGATATCGAAAAAATTGAATTATTTAATCCTTTTTTCTTCTTCTCTTTTTCTTTTTTTCTTTTCTTTTCTTTCCTTTTCTTCTCTCTTTCCCTCTCTTCCTCTCCAACCCCCACCCCCTAACCCACCTTGCCTTTCTCTCTCTCTCTCTCTCCCAATCTCTTGTTTAATTCCAATGTAGTGTGATGGCCACATTTATAAGCTACTTTTCCATCGCCTAACTTTAGTTTTGGTAGTTTGATTATTAATTTTTTTTAGTAAAGTTATATTATATACTGTTTAATATTCATCTTAATTCAAAATATTTAAAGAATATTCCCTTTCTTCACCAATAATATTATTAGTAAAGAATAATTTATAGTTGCAATTTTCTTCTCCTACTTATTGTTATTTTAGGTAAAATTTAACGTAATTATTAGTAAAAATATTAGTAATATATAGTTAAATTCTATTAATTATTTGGAACTTATTTATATACATCTTATATGAAATTTTACTCACTAATATCAATTATTAAGATCATGTAGTTAATTCTAGAAGATTTATCATAAATTACATCTAAAATTACAAAACTCTATGTTATAATGATGAGACTTGATAAACTTAATAGTTCTACATAAATGAGCTTCATTTGAGATATTAATATCATACAGTTACTTTTTTTAATTTTTATTAACTAGTCATGAAGATTTAACTCAATTCTAAAAATGTTGTTATAAATCATAATTTCTAAAATGTGTCTCAATCACTAAACTTTTCCTTTTATTTTATATTAATTTATATAATTTTATATCTAAGTTTAGATGAAATTTAAATATTCTTACACCTATGAATGCTTCTAATTGATCCAATGAAGAGGAGATATCTGATCAACTAGCTTTCACTTCTAAATGATCCCATATGCTAATATAATCTTATTAAGTGCTAAATGAATATAAACTACCTTTTTTTTTTTAAATCACTGTTTACTATAGTTAGGGGTTGTTGCACTATATTTATGCACTGTACATTGCATTTGAAGCATTACTTAATAATGATTTGTTAATTATCTAGCTAATATAGGTTTATCACATATATATTTGTGGTTTTATTAATTTATAGGTATGTATTTTATTATGGTAAATGAGTATAAATTACTTTTATATATTATTTCGTGTTACTAGTGATATTATTATATTCATTATTCTATTGCCAAGATCCATATTTTTGTAATCACTACTAAAGCTAGTATAAATTATTTTATACCTTTGACCTAACTTATAAATATATATTTCTCTATAAATAATAGAAACTACTCGAAAGCTAGTATATTGAGGTTAGAGGATATTACACAAGATGGTGATAAATTTTTCAATATCCATCAATCTAAGATGGTAATAAATATTTTGCTACCTATCAATCTAAGATGGCAAACAAAAAATCTATTAATCCAAGATGGCAAACAAAAAATCGATTAATCCAAGATGGCAATCAAAAAGCCCATCAATCCAAGATAGCAATCAAATTTCAAACCCATCAATCCAAGATAGTGTTTAATTTTGTCGATATCCATCAATTCAAGATGGTTTCACATTTTTCATCAATCCAAGATGGTGTGCCTAAGATCCATTAATTCAAGATGGTGCTCACATTCTCTTTATCTATCCCTTCAAGATAGTATTATTTTTGATGATTTGAAAAACCATCCTTCTAAGATGGTTGTTTAAAATTTGCTTGTTTATCTTTTAAAGTTTTTTTCTCCACTCAAAAGCAGTTATTTTACCATCCATCCAAGGTGGTGTCTTTTGGGTTTAGCTTGTTTGCAAAGTATACCCGTTTTCTTTTCATTAGTTCTCTTCTCCAGGGAGCAATTTCTTTCTCTCATTTTTGAAATCCTTAATGGATTAAGTTTAGGATAACTGATTGATTACGATGCTTCCTAATACATTTTACCCTTAGGGCAAGATTGATGTCTTTTTTGTCTTTGAGATAAAGTTTTACTCAAATTTCATCACAAAGAGGAGCAATTGTATACATTGCATTTTTGCTCCTTATAGTTTTAAGATTTATTTGTTTGTTTATTTAATCTTTTAAGAATAAATGAAAAGGGTCCTAATTAAACAAAAAGAAAGAAGAAGAAAATTGAAAAATTAGAAAAATACAAAAAAAAAGGAAAATACAAAATACAAAAGAAAAAAATAAAAAAAAATTGTAAATATCTAAATAAAGAAAATTAAAAATTAAAAATAAAACATAAATTTTTGTGAAATAGAGTTTTCTTTACTTTAATTTTAACAATGTTTTTATAGACCATTAGCAATTTATTTAGTTAATTCTCTTTAGTTAGGTCTTTTGTTTGCACAAAAGTGTAGGGTACAGGCTAATAACCCAACTGGCACTGAGTTGGGTCTTTACATTCTACATGACAAAGAGGTTATGTGTTGGAATCTTGATAGATGCGCCTAAGCGCATTTCTGTTTCTTTTAAGAACCCCTAGGATATGTATTGTACACTTATCGGGTTACGCCTTTATTGTGACCCATGTCTATGGCAGGCTAGTCCATATGGATGATGTAGCACTAATGTGGTGTCACACCATCATCTCTCCCATCACTTTCCTTACTTATACAGCCTACTTCACATGCATTTTTGATCTATTTTACTTCATAATTTCACCAAATTAATGGTGTGAAATTGTGAAGTAGACATAGAGGACTTCACATTGATGCCCATAATGTGTTAATGCGTCTAAGTTCATGCAACTACTTAGTGAAAAAAGAGATCGAAAGATTAGAAAAAAATTGAATGTGCATATTTAAGTGCCCAATTTAGCCGAGCTTGATTCTAGTTCCTTATTGAAATTCAAAGCTTTTAATGTGTTTTTTAGGCAAAAACAAGTATTAAGGGATTATATTTGACCATCCATTTTAGCTGATATCAAGAGAAATCAAATTTAAATCGAATCAAGAAATAAAAAAAAACCCATTAATTTTGATTTTAAATTCAATGATGGATTTGAATTTTCTATCCTAATGTGGAGTTCAATTAGTTTAAATTAGGGATTTACTTCTAGTAGGAACAAACAATCAAAAACATCCATTCAAAATTCAATCAAAGTTTTCTCTCTCTAGAACCAACCTCGCAACTACTCTCTCTCTAATTTGTTGTTAGTTTTGGATTATTTTTAGGTAAGGCCACCACTCATACTGAGCTTCCAGCTATTTGAGCTTTCTAACATAGATATCATCATCTAAACCCTAAGCTCATCATGAAAACCCTTACTGTCACTATTGCCATTGTTGAAACCACCCCCATAGCCACCTTCGACGTGATCTAACACCATGGCTAACTTCATTGTGTTACAGAACCAAAGACCCAACCACTCATTCATGCCCAATAGCTACTACTCGACTAGCTCCACCACAATTGTTGGTGGCTAATATTAACCACCACTTAAACACCACCTTTTAGCTACGACACTTCACTTACCCCTCATTCTACAATAAAAATCACATAAATCTACTCTTTCCCATTCAAAATAGCGCTTAGAATTGCCTGAATCAAGCCTATTTGCTATCTTTGTGCCTCTTTAGAAATCGCATAAGCACAGCATGTGAACTTAACTTAAGTCCAATTATTCAACTCGGATTTGCATGAACCTTGACTTGCATTTGCTTCTTAACTCCAAGCTTAATTTGCTACATAACCTAGGTTTCTTTATTTTGTTATGATTTTTTTTTTTATAAATTGTAACAACATAAAAAACCGAAAAAGCAGGGGAAAAAACAAAGAGATTTTCATCCACTTATTTTAAATAAATAAATAAATGGATGAATAGATCTCTTATCTCCTTTACTTAGTATATTAGAAAAATTTTATGGTTATTATTTATTTGTCTTTTAAGACACATAGAAAATTGTTTTCCTAAAAAAAAAAATAAATAATAAACAACTTTGTTTTCTTTCGGTTTTCTTTTTCTTCAAATTAGAATAAACGTAGTGCTTCTTTCAACTTTCAAAAATAAACACCCGAAATTAGGACCGTTTTCTAGAATCCTTCTTAAAATAGAATAAAATGGTTAAAAATGTAAACTCGATTATTTTTCCAAATTAAATCAAATAAAAAATTTTAGTTTTCTAACCAAACAATGGAAAGTTTGATTCTACTAAAGAGTATGTAGACATCTACGGGATAACTTAAAATAGAAAATTTTTTCTTTTCATTTTTTCATTTTTCCCTTTTGTGAATAATTTAATTTCTTATTTTCCTCTCTTTTGTGCAAATAAAAAATAATTTTCTTTAGTTGTAAAATTGAAATTCATCTTTCAATTTAAAAAGGATATTTTGAAAGATAAAATTAAATTCAAAAGGTTAAGGAGGTACCTATTTAGGGTTTATAGGTTAGCCCCTGAATTTAAATCTCTAGTTTAAAATTAAAAAAAAATCATTTTTAAAATTGGTTTTATTGAAGATTTGTAGTTAAGTTATAACCAATCTACCCATTTTGTTTTAACTTAACTCTTTTCCCAAACATGGTCAAGTGGTGACTCTAAATATTTTTCAAAATCTATAAGAAATCAAAATTTCCTTAACTCTTGGTTGATGGTTAATATTAAATGAGTTAATATTTAATACTAATTGGATTAAGAAAAATTACACCGAAAAAGTTCAGGCTCGACACTCCTAAAAAGGCGTATGCCAAAGTTTATGATAGGGAACCTTTCTAGTCATCATTTGTGCTTGTTTAACTCTTTAACATGTTGATTAATTATATTTATTTGGCAAAAACGCCTAAAAAACTCAGATGATGACCCTACATATGCTCAAAACATACAATATTATGCATAACACACCATATGTACATAAGTACTCTTCAAAAATCTTACTTTAATTTAGGCCTTATGCCAAGATACTCACCAAAATCCTAGATCTAAAATCCATATTTGTAAATTATAACTAATAACAGAGCTAATCTCCTTGGATTTCAATAGCTAAAGTTGTTTTTTAGGCCAATAACTCACACAATTCATCAATTAGTCTTAGTCCCAAGCACTTAAACACTTTAGTAGGCAAATTGACAAGTGGTTGGTTATTTAGTCCACAAGAACAAACTAACCATTTGATTGCTTGCTGATATGACCAGATTTATCAGTAAAATCATCTAAAATCTCATCTCACACTTATAACTTTCATGGAAAAGCTTAACTATGACCTTTATCTTATACATAAATCAGAGAAAGGCTAACAATTCACCTTGATCAACCTTTTCTTTTTCTTTTCTATTTTTTTTTATAATGAACCTTAATCAACTTATTTAAATCTTAGAAGTTCCCTACAACTTAAGAGCTCCTTAACAAGAAATCGTAGCAACAACTAGGAAGGTGATCGCATCCCACCCCCCCCCCCCCCCCCTTTTTTTAAATCAATTACAACTTTTAGATTACTTTATCTTTGTTAATATTGGTTATATAGATCATATGGACTAAATTTAGTATCTCATTTTTTCTCGAAACTTGAGTTTCAATTATATAATGATAATGATCTAAATCATTAATATGCAATAGTTAAAATAACTCTTTTATATGTTGTATTTTACATAACAAATTACTGAGAGTTAGTAATAATAATTCTCAATGTTGTCTTGTGAGTTTTATCTAATTCGGAGAACATTTGTCCTGTGCCTTAAATTTAGTAGCTTGGAACCCAAGGTATCATATCAAGCATAGAAATAGTATCATTTGTGAATTTCTTGTCATGTTTCAAAGCGACGGGATTATAACAGTTTCGTTGTATAAACCATCGTAAAATAGAAGATGACCTTACAACCACTATCATAAATCTAATTTACACAAAACGTCAATAACTAACTCGTTTTGAAGTAAACAATTCGTTAGAAAATAATAAGATTTTGCTTGTGGAAGTCTGGAAAGATACAGCAAAATCTAGATGCTCCACATTACTTATAAAATTTAGTAACCTAGTGATTTAATATGTCCATAGTTTGGTACTAAAATATTAAAGGACAAGAATCTAAACTTCGGATAGTCATTTGTTCTCCAGTTTATATTCTTACTGTAAACTGCACAAATTTATCTAATTGTCAATAGAATTGAACTTTAGTACTGTATATAATTTCATGAGACGATAAAATTGAGTAAAATAAAAATTTTATTAAATTATAAATTAAATATAGTATCAGTAATAAGAACCCTAGAAATTTGATCAAAACCTAAATTGTGGACGAAAACCTTAAACTCTATGTACGCATAAGTACCCAAAATCAAATTCGAATTTGACGAAAACCCTAAAACTATAACTTTAAGTTTATAAGATGAATAAATATAACCTAATAATAATAAAACCTTAGTCAAATATAATTATCAACTAATAAGCGTAATCGCGTAAAATTGTTAATGAACACGTTGAGATAACTTATAAATATTATAAATATAACGATAACAATTTAATTAATAAATCTATATATTTTTAAATAATATTTATTAATTATTATTTCATAATTTATATTTAGAAATTCCTAATTTTTCTTATTCTTCTTTCTCTTTTTCTTTTCCTTCTTTTCCCTTTCTTTTTCCTTTTCCTTTTCTTCAATTTTTTTTTTCTTGCCATGTTGGTTCCAGAAGTTGCTTACAGCTACCCATGTGTTTTATTATTTTCCTCATATGCTTAATTATGTGGATGAGGACAATCCAAATGATAAGATTAATTCCATCCATTTAATGCTTTCCATTATCTATCCTTTTCTTTTTCTTGTTTCCACTGTAAGGTTTCAAATTCAGTTCACTTTGTCCTTGGAAAATTCTTCCTTTTGTTTTCAAAACACACTCCATTTCACACTATTAAAACTCCACTTAAAAAAAAAAAATCCTTTACACTTTCCCCTTTTGTTAGTTCTTTTCCCAACTTTCTTCTTAATTTTTAATCAATGTAAGAGGAAGAAAAGGAAGCACTTGGAACAACTATGCATCAAGACATCAAAGGGATTAACTAAGTAACCTTTTGTGTATGTATTTTGTTAAATTTCATGTACTTTATGTATATATGTATTTTGTAGAAATATTTGTATTTAGGGATGTTGGATCTTATATTAAGACTAAGCGTACATGAAATGAGATTTCATATGTTTATATATGTACAAACACATAAGTATATTCATGTACATATACATGTTATATTGGATTCAACAAAATATTTTGGTATAAGAAATTTGTGTATATGTACATATGTACATGTGCACATAATATCATATATATATTATGCATTTTCATGACTCATGCATATATATATATATATATATATAAGTATGTCACCGAAAATATACATATATATATATATGTATGTATAAAATATAAAATACTAGTATAGTATAGTATAGTATAGTATATGTAAAATAGAGTATATATTCAATGTACATATGTATGTATGTACGTATGTATATAATAGTATTTTACTATGTATTTTCAAAATGTAGATATATATATATATATATATATCTATGGACATGGTAGTACATGCCTATGTATTTGTGTATAATATTATGTATATTAAGTATTTTTAATATATATTTATATGTAATTATGGCCGTATATATATACATGTATAAAATACAAAAATACAATTATATATATATACCCATACGTATAGCAAATGTAATATATTTATAATTATATTATCATAATACATAAGTATACATATATGCATAAAATATGTATATTAATAGTATAGTACAAATCTATATACGGGTATATTTAGATAATACATGTATAATAGACTATAGTAGTAAATTAATAAATAAAGTAAGATAATATATATATGTGAACATATGCTGTGGAATCCAAGAAAAGGGAAAACAACTAATTTACCAAATTTAATAAAATATAATAACAAATATAATTATGTACATATTACATAAAAAAATACAAAATAGGAAAAATATTGAAAATAAGTAAAAATTTTGGAAATGACACATGGCAATTTCCTTTGCTGTCATGTCAGCATTTAATTAAATATAACTAAATGAGTAATTAAAAATAATAATAAAATAATTAATTGATTGGAAAATTATTAAACTATTAAAAATGAATTAAATAGGTATTAATCTTTAAAAATGGAAAAATACATAAATTATAATTAAATAAACTCAAAAATAAGAAAATTGTAAAATATAAGAATTAGATATGTATTAAATTGAAAATATACAAGGAAAATCTTAAAATAAAATTTTATAATTATTTAAGTTAAAATAATGAATTTCATAATATTTTTACATCATAATCGGAACTACTGGTTATAACGTCTAAAATGGATCCTGTTACGAGAAAATACATTCAAAAACAATAAAAATGAATTGTAAGTTCATAAAAATTAGAGCTAAATTGAAAAAGTTATACACAATTAATGGAAAAGCTCGAATCGAGTATTTCACAAGAATAGATAACTAATTTAAGTGTTATCCAGTGAACTATTACGACTATAGATAAACTCAATGATCAAGTGAATACTTTTGATGACTCTATACTTGTTTTGTATTTATTATTAGTATACCTAAAGTAAATATTAATAATTTAATGCATGGAGGTTTGAGTTATGCATGTGTTGAATATCAGTTGTATGTTGTGTTAAATGTTATGAAACATAATAATGGAATGACTAGCTGCTTGATTTATTGCTACATAATTGAATGGTTTGTTAATATTAGTTGATCGTCTTAGAAATTGATTTGATCACATTGACTTAACTTAAACTATATGGATCATGCATAAACATGAACATTGCATATAATGTTCCGGTCATCACTTGATGCGGTCGATAATGAAGGGCCTTGGAGGGATAGATTCCTACGTGATTTGATTAGTACAATATAGGAGCATTGGTACAACAACACCTTACCTTTGGCTCACAGGTTTACTTGGCGTCGAAGACATTAACCGTGGGTGGTTAGAGGTAGTGTCTAGAGACCATTGCTGTAGGGTGTGAGCATCGACTACGAGAGCTACCTCACTACTAGACTTGGGATTTTGTGTATTACTGGATTTCTTTGAAATGAAAACGTATTTTGTAAAATATAGAATTTAAATTGTTGGCTTAAAACCCTTGGTGCTAGAGCCTGGTTGTGATTGGTGTCGACATATTTCTAACCTTTATTTCGAAGGGCGTTAAATCCGATGTTGTATGTAGCACCGATTAACTGCATATATATATTGTTTGGCATACTATTTATTCATGCATTTATATGTTTGGTAATAAATTGTTTGATACCCTGCTTGCTGGTATGGTATGAGGGATAACTTACTAAGTTCGTATAGGTTACTCCCTAATAGTTTTCTCTTACAAATTGCTGATAATTGGACATGAATTAAGAGCTAAGTGTTGAATACTAGTGTTAAGGTGCTTAAAAGTTAGAATTTGAGGATAGACTGTATAAACAATTTGAATTATTACATATAATTATTAATACTATATTTAGATTTTATGACTTTCAAAAGTTTAAGTTTTAGAACTTTACTACCTTATTTTAGTATTTAGTAGATGATATCGATTCTTTGTGGTTCTGGTGAACTATGGAATATCGAATATCCATAATCGCTTATATGTTATAGTAATTTAATTAAATTAAAAAAATCGAAAACTTTAGTGACTATTTATTTAGAGTCTTGCAATCTCTTACTTGCAAGGCGGTTTTTGGATTATAGGTACACACGTGATATGAAAATTTTAGATCATCCTACTAAGCCCCCCTTAGAGTTATGACACTCACTCCTTAGGATCTATCATTCTCTAACTTCAGGGTAGTTATGGTGAGGCTTCCTATTCAACACCAGTAAAAAAATCTATTAGGATGTGAGTCACCAATTGCTTGGTAAGTTGAGACAGAGACATAAGACTATATATCAAGCACAGGCAGGGTTATTAGCCAGTTATTTAAATGTAATGCAATAAACGAATGTCATTACAAGACGTTATTCGGTTCGTCATGAGATTAAAAAAATTACACTCACTCTAATCTATGTTGAGGAGTTTAGCGCATATTCAACAGTTTACGATTAAATTCAGGCTTGCATAATGGAGACACAACTCCTCCCATAACTACCTTCAAACCACTGCTTTCATCCTTACTGTAATCTTCTCTCTTGTTACTTAGTTCGACTAAAGATGAAGAAAGCATCATTATACTTTAGCGCTATCTTTTTTGAAAGGGTCGGTATTTGGTCGGAGAATTCTAAATGTCTCTTAATGGGTTGCAATGCATGTCCAGTTAAGATTACAAGTCATTTATGATTAAGTCTAATTTAAGGTGATCAATCAATACATGCAATTCAAACAATTGCAATCTAGAGTAGTAAGCTAGAATCATATAACTAAGCTGTGAAACACACATACACAGGCACTCCCATAATCAAGTTACTTAACAAACACAATTAAGTATAATTTTAAGCCTCCAAGTACTATCAAACAGTATGTCAAGATAAAATTACGTATTGATCCTAACTTACATAGATTATTGCACTTGCTCACTAAGGTGTAACTTGTGGTACAGCATTTTCACTTGTCCTTATAATATAAATATTACTTTAATATTTAGACAATCACTGTATATGGGCTCTATTTTGTAATGTAGATTATTATACTCAATTTAGGGTATTACCATACTCAATTATTCAAGTTTTAAGTCTCTTATGATCATTCTTGTTTTTAGCTAGGTTCTAGTTTGGCTTCTAACTTCGTCTTTGATTCAACCTCTAAATTAGGTTCTAATTTAGCTCCTAATTACTCTTTATTCATAATTCTTAGAAACACCTTTTGACTTATCTCCCATAGTTTACTTAGGTGATTGTAGCCTTTATTTCAAGTTCTGTTTAACTCTTTAGTTTGTTGTTATCAACCTTGTCTCTAATTTAGCTCCTGAAATAAGCTTTGATCCATACCTATTCTATATTTCCACATAACTCCCCCACTATTTAGTTTAAGATCAATTGTAACTATAATATAGAGTTCAATATCACTCCAGCCTAAACCAACTATACTCATTTCTATTATTTGAACACTTCACTTATATATTGCAAACATCAACACTACCCTTAATATTCCAATCTAGCACTCCCAACAACATAGATTTATTCTTCAACATTATTCCATCATCATAATATGTCAAAATACCCATTGAAACAGAATTTGGCTTAATGTTTGAGAAAATTATTAAGTTTATTTTGAAAAATAGTTATTTAATAGGATTTTTAAGGCCTAAAATTTAGATAAAAAATTTGAAAAATAATTTTTCACAAAAATCTTTTCATAGTAATTTAGTATACATGATAGATGTTTCACAAAAAAATTTTGGAGCCAAAACAACATGAATAGGATTTTTCAAAACGAAAGCAAAATCAGCTCGATTTTAGCAATTTGTTAAGGGCGATATATTTTGAGACTTGATTTAAATAAAATAATATTTTTCTTAAAAATTACGTACAAAAATATGTTAGAATACAAATTTTCATAGTTTTCAAACTTAATTTGCTATTTTTAGTAATTTATTAAAAATTTAATCAAATTAAAACACTCAACGGAATCTGCTATTGGAACCATTAGCAACTACCACCAGTTTGTCAACCAAGCAAGGTGTTGATCACTCCTTCAAACCCCAACATTGGTTTTCTTATAGGTTACTCCTAAGTACTAGAATAGGAATTCATGCTAATTGCACTTGAATTTTGTAAAATTTATCAAAATTTTCTCTCAACTCTCTTGGATCTTACACTATTTAACCTATATTCTCAAATCTTTGAACTGAATTAGGAGATGTGGTTCTAGATTTATAGGTGAAGGTTTAGTTGGTTAAAGATTTTGCCTCTTGCATGTGTCAATATATGAGTGTAATCCGTAAGTATTAGGTGTCCAAATCTCTACTAACTATCTTACCTTTTACTATTTTGTAATACCATGCTAAAAACACAAAAGTGGAGGTTGCCACATAATTTTTATAAACTTTTTATTAATTTTCTATAATTATTTTAGTATATTTCAATATAAATTAAGTATATTAGGTAATTTCGAGTATATTTGCTTACATGTAAATTCGTATATAATATAAATAAATACTCCTAAATATTATACGTGTTATTTTATGATTTTTAGTGTGCACATATTTTGTCTCTAATGATTTGTTAATTATCGAAATTTGTTTTATGCATTTTAAATAATTAATAAGTAAAATACGCATTTTTTATAATTATAATATTTATTTATTATATTATTTTATTTTCTTAAATTCAAACTTACAAGGTCTTTTCTTTTAATATTTTTAGCTTCATCGTACAATTCAAACTTAATCAGATAACTTATACAATCACCCTAATTTTTTACGAATCATTTCTAAACCAACCAATTTTAAGTTAATAGCTTATTTTCGTAGGTCTCACATTTCCTAATGATATATCATTATTTTAAGGGGTCTCTACTTAAAAGGGAAGAATTACACACGAGAAGACCAACATCTAGAATCAAGTTAAAATAGAGGATTAAACTTTTAAGTGATTCAAATAGAGGATCAAATTTTTAACTAGTTAAAATAGAGGATTGACGTTATGATAAGTGGTGCAAGTGAAATATTACAATTAAAATAAAATTAGGGTTTTAATCCTTTATTTAAATCGCTTATTATAATATTGATATTCTATTTTAATTAGTTGAAAGTTTAATCCTCTATTCAAACCACATAATATAACATCGATAACTTAACTGAACCACTTGAAATTTTGATCCCTCTCTTATTTAAACTTAACCCCAAATGTTGATACTCTTATATGTAATTTTTTCCTACTTAAAGTAAACACCTTTTTATCCAAGCTTAAAATATTGATGATTTATTTAAACACCACTTCAAATATAGCATATTTATGCCTAAAACAAAAGTATAGAAGTCATTTCATTATTGTAGTGTAGCTTATAACTCAATTAAGGAGCCCGTAATTGATTTCTCAACATAATAAACATTTAATTAAAATAAATATGCCGTAAAATTAAACATTTTATGTGATGATCCAAGTATATAGTACTAGTATAAATGTAAATAATTAATAAATAACTGTACAATTTTATAGAAGTTGATACTTTTTACTAGATCATAATGGTAGTTTTAATATTTGTAATAATAGTTTTAGTAGTTGTATTAGGAGGGAAAGTTAGTTACTTGTAATAAACTAGTAGATTAAGATGTTTTTATGTAAACAGGATAATATCAATGAGAATAGATAGAGAAGTTTCCATCTTGAAAATGTGGTCTTGTACCCTTTGGAGAGTGATTATCTCGAAGTAACCAAAATCAAATTCCATTTCTATTTTCATCATAATCATTCTTTCTTTGATTCATTAGTGCTATATTTTATACCAATATTTACAATAGAATAAGAATTACGGGTGCTGACATTTGGTGCTCTTGTTGCCATGACGAACTCTACTTGAGTTGTGGTATTGGAGGAGAAGATTGATTTCTAGTTGAATAATCAACAACTACTACAACATGATTCGAATAAACAGTTTAAGATATTAGTGTAATAACTTTCTAAGTTGCAAAATATGATAGTAGAGAAACGTTTGAATTAAAGTATTATTGTCATGAACTCAACGACAAGGTTCAACATTTTGGCCTATGTTTAAGAAGAGAAAGAAATACATGAAGATAAAGAAATGCGTGAAGATAAAGTGATGGGAGAAGAAGAGGATGTAGAAACATATCAAGAGGAGTAGTTATTAGAAATCCAATGTAAAAACGATCAAGAAGATTCTTCTTAGATCATTTGGAAGCTGGTTAAGGATGATCTTATGATCTAAAAGCTAACAAGATACACTTTCAATCTCGTACATATCACATGGAGAAGGCTATGAGAAAAGGTAGTCTCTCTGGTTATGGTACACATCATTGTAAAAGTGAGGCAAAGCTTCCTACAAAGGTCATTTGGATGAGGAGAATGCATGCTCCAAGGCACTCACTTCATAAGTACAGGGAATTTAAGAAGATCTTTCCAACAATGAAAGCTAAAAGCGTCGTTATGATTATACCCATACCAAAGAGTCCAGTATATATTTTAGATAAAGCATTTTATTTATCTTTCGATGAAGTTAATGTAATTTTTTGTTTAGCTCAAATTAAACAAATTTTATGGCTATGGCATACAAGACCTTTAGATGAAAATTAAGTCTCTTTCTATTTCAACCTTGAGGATAAGGTTGTTTTGAAGATGTGAGAAAATTGTTATGATTTAGGTATATAATATTAGTATAAATGTAAATAATCAAAAGATAATTGTATAATTTTATAGAAGTTGCTTCTTTTTACTATATCATAATAGTAGTTTTAATAGTTGTAATAGTAGTGTTAGTAGTTGTATTAGGAGGGAAAGTTTATTATTTGCAACAAACTAGTAAATTGAGATATATTTCTATAAATAGGATAATGTTAATAAGAATAGATGGACAAGTTTTAATCTAGAAAAAGTGGTCTTATACAATTTAGAGAGTGGTTATCTCAAAGCAACAAAAATCAAATTCTATTTTCATTTTCATCATAATCATTCTTTCATTGATTTACTAGTACTATACTTTATACCAATATTCACAATAGAATATGAATTATGGGTACTAATGTTTTACTTCTTTGCTTCTAGATATATAGCAAAAATATGTGGATGAATAATGATTCTACAGTAAATGATCCCCTTCTCTTTTATTAAATTAAGTAATGAGCAAGCCGTCTTTCAATCATTGCAAAGCTCTTCTTAGGTCTATACTTTGGAGTTGTATACCCACCTCCCCACCTAAGACATAAAAGTAAAGATATTTTCTTTATAGAAGGTTATATGGAAAGTGAGATGAGATTGATGGAAACAAAAGCTCAAAAATTTGATGTGAATAGTTAGTACTTTTAAATGAGCTCAAATTTTAGCTATTGTGTGAAAAGACAATAGGTCAATTTTTATTGCCCATCTACTTCACTAAGTCTACAATCTACAAAGTCACCTTTTTCTCTTTGACCTTCATAGGTAAAATTGATGTATTTAATATCATAATTTTTTGGCAAAAAAAAAAAAAAAACAATCCTAATTTGTTTTTTCATGCTAACATAGCTTTATCTTTTAAGAATATAATGATATGTATGTTTTTGTGTAAGCTTTATCCTTCTTCTATTTGATTAGATAATTATAGGGGGAAAAAAACAAAAGAGAGTCAATCTTGCAAGGTAAGGTAAAGTGTATGACTTGCGTTACAATTTGAGTATCTTTAATATTCTATGTTTCAAGGCCTTTAATATGTTCATAATATATATAAGGTGTAGACACGTAATTTTTGTTCTCTCATAGTTTTAATTTTTGTTTTTTAAAGGGTCTTAATTCAAGAAAAAAATAAAAAATAAAATAATAATAAAAATTGAAAGATGATAAAAATACAAAAAAATGAAAAAAAAAAAGAAAAATTATAAATATTTTTTTAAGAAAATAGATTTTTAGAAAGTAAAACGTTTTAGGATTAATAAATTTAGTTTTAGCTCATTTCAAGTAGTTTTATTTTAGAGAGTTATATAGTTTAAGTATAATTTAATCGTACTAAATATCAAGTCATAGGTTGACATCTTAACGGTACTACATTTGAACTTAATATTACATATAACTTGCAAATTAAAGGTTCAATTCTCATAGCATGCAAGTTTGAAAATGGTGGGAGAAATCTACTTGGCTTGAATCTTTATCGAATCTTATTTTTTAAATTGGGTTTAGTGAAATCTTAAACAAATCCTTAGTAAGCACTTCAAATCTTCTATTGGTTTGAATCAACAACTAAATCAAAACTTGATAAGGTTCAGGGCATCAACACAGATTTAAGCTAATCTAAGATTTGTTGAAAGATAAGACTTTTTTTTTTTCCATATAAACTAGTTATCACCGAACGCATGAAAAAAAAAGGGAGGACTCCCGTTGTAATCACAATCTCCAATCTTCTTCATCATCCCAACTCCATCCATATACGACCCCACAGCAAGACACATTCGCACGCAGCTGTTTCTTTTCGATCACCAAGCAGCACAATAAATTCTACACTCACCACTGTCTATCATCAACCAAACACTGCCACTTCACTGTCCATGACTTCCACTGATGAGCAAGCCTCGATCACCACGCCAGTTGACAACGCATGACGCCAACCCTCTCTTGTAATCACCCAACATCCCCAAACCAACGGTCACCCAACCGACCCTGAAACACTCTCTTTTAACACGAACCCAACTTTTGTGATAGCACATAGCCCCTGTCATGAACCCACACACATCACCGCATGACAGCCCCCACGAATTCACACATTGTACTCACCGCTTCATACATTTCACGACCACAACTGACATCACTTCACCACACAGCTGTCATCGCGCCTGACTCACTTGCAGTCTACTGTCTTCACACCGAGCACACTCATTCGCACACGACAGACTCTTCCCCAGTGACAGCTACAGCCGCTCACTCTCATGACAACTCTCACTCACGCCCGACGCAAACACCACTTCATCGATCACACACACCCACACCACTTCACCCACTGCATTGGCTACGACCAGCCATACTTCGACCACAACACCCGCCACTGCTAAACACACATGAATACGGCAACACATCCAGCAGCAGTCACATAGAGTCACTGTCTACGCCTTGTACTATCGACGCACCCTACACTCACCCAGTCACTCGCAACCTACACCGTCCACTGTTAACACACACCTATGGACAGTAACCACACATGAATCCCTGCTCGATTTGGTACTAGGACCACTTTGGTTGAAGCTTGGGAGCCTGCTGTTCAATTCTCAACTTGGATCTGAGCCCCACTGCTTACGCCCAACTTGCCAAGGTCTGGTCCTTCTTCTAGTTTCACTTACTGCATCCTTTTTTATTTATTTGTTTATTTTTTAATTAATTAATTTATTAAATATATCATATCTATTTATTCATTTATTCGTTTATTTGATATAGGTTTGTTTAGTAGTTGTTTAATAGTAAAAATATATATATATCTTAGTTTAGGAATTTTTTTTAGTATTAGCTTTTTTTAGAATTTCTCATTTAGAATTTTTTTTAAAAAAATAAAAAATAATAACTAACCTGTTTTAAAAATTAGAACATTTTAGGGGTTTTTTTTATAAAATAAAAATACTAAAAAAATTAGGATCCTTTTAGAATTTTCTTTGAATAAATTAAATTGATAAATACGCAAATTTAATTTTTCTTTTCAAAATTAAAATAAACTAACATACTAAAGTTTTCAGAAAGAATTACGAATGTCTAATCATGACTAGTAGGTGTAAAAACTTAAGTTTTTTTTTTTTTTATAAAAAAATATGATTGTGAAAAATAAGCTTAATTTTGAAAAAGTGATAGTGATACTTGTTAGGGTTTAATAGTTATCCCTTAGATTCGGAATTTCGATTGAAATCAAAGATCAGTAGCTAAATTATAGTCAATCTACTTAATTAATTATAATTTCTCTTTTCCTAACTCTAGTCAGGTGGCAACTCTAAAAGTTTTTATAATTAGAAAAAAGAATCTGAATTTTCCAATTTTTCTAGTAGAGGATTAATATTAAATAGATTGGGGTTTAGTATTAATCCAAAAATGGAAAATAAGTAAGTAAGAAAATTGAAAATTCAGGCTCGACATAAGGTATCTTAGAGCCAATATGAAAAATGTAAAGTAGTAAAAGCAATTAAGTTTGATAAATATGATATATATCTCATGGAGGCAACCTAACTTACATGCTATTATTCTAGCCAAACACTTAGTAAGAAAATTAAGTACGTCTTTCTTCTTTAGTTTAAGATAGTATTATGATTTAAACTTCTTACAATGAAATATCTCAAATAATTGATTCAAAACCAAGGATAACGGAAATTGCTATTTAAAAGCAAAGGACAATACGGTCTTTATATGACTTTCTACATTCCTAATGCTGCAAGGAACATAAATGGTCTCTACTAAAGAACTCCTCTTGCTATTTTTGAACTACTTTAGTTCTACTATGAAAAAAGACGAGAACCCAAGTTGAAATCTTCATCTCTACGTTAGTGAGTTATTTTGCATAGCTTTTTGGTCACACGATGTTACCTATGTATGCATCTAAAACTCAATTTTCTACTTGGACAAGATACGAAGCATTCATGTGATTTTCTAGTAGTTAATTCTAACTTAGATTCAACTAATCTAGAAAATTTCATTAAGCTAGAAATTTATTAATATTATTGTTTGATTTGGTTAATAAAGTCTATTGAGTTGATAATTAAGATTAAAGGATAATTAACTCAAGATTAACATTAATATGGTGCTACCTAAGTCCAAAATGGATTAAGGTTAAAATTTGAATGAAAATAGATTTTAGCTAAATGGGTTTTTAATGATTAAAGATGGGATTTTTATGGTTTAATTAAACCAACTATCAAAAGGAAAAAAATAGGTTAAGAGTAGGATTAAGATGTAAAATAAAAGTAAGAATCAATTATTAAATCAAATGAGAACTTAGAGAATCAAATGGATGATTTTGGAATTCAAGAACTCAAGATTAAGTTTTTGAGGACCTATATTTAAATCAATCTAACTGTATTTTAGCCAAGTGAATTATAAAAGGAAGAAAGTTTGAATTTATAATAGGTTGGTCAATTAAACCACTATAATAGTTTACTCTCATTAAGTTTTTCATTGATAGCTCCTATATTTTCTAAACGTGTGAAAAGATCAATTTGCTAAACCATAATATAACATGAGATATACGAAGCAAAAGGTTATGGTTTATCAAAATTAGCACAATTTTTAAGTTACCTAAATGATTCTAAAATCCTATAGAATTCCTCCATGATCAAATTATCATAGTTGGGTATGTAACAATTGAATGTAATAGAGGTGGACCAAAACACTGCATTCATGATATTAAAGCCAATAATTATATGAGGAATTTTCAATGTTTCACTCATGGCAAAAAAAAAAAAAAAAAAAAGTGTGTTTTCATTGTTAAGGTAGTAAGAAAGACTTTAAGTGAGTAAAAAATGCCCTTGGTATTTTTTTATTGTCTACAATTCTAGTTATTACTTATTTTTATATGTTTGTATGTGTGTCAAATTGAGGTTTCATAACACATATTAAGTTATTCTTTGCTATTGGTTATGCGAGTCACAAGGCACCTTACTCCTAACATAGAATAGTGTATGCAGGTTATAGACTAGCTTATGATAGCCTTTTTACATAAAACGAAAATATCGAGGTAAAGGGAGTGATATTCAAGTAGTCCATGAATCAAAATGAAGTGGTTAGACAAGACAATGGACACATATATCTAGTGTGGGTTAGGTGGGTTGTGAACTAAAGAAATGGTCAATTTATGTGGCTTGAGAATTCGATGGAGAGCAATTTGGAGTCATGATATAAAGTTACAACCTATTGAGGATAGGCAAATCATGAAATGGCTATCAATAGCAATTAAGGATTAGGAAATTAGAGAGAAGTAACGACTCTAAGTACATGTTACTTAGAGAATAAGGTATATGGACCAAGTTGAAAAACTGAAAGGATGTAGCTTTTGTTTATTAAGTGCATTAAAATAAAACTAAGAAAAAATAAACTAGAATATGGTTTTTGTTGTGTTTGATTGTGCATTTTATTTTCTATATATGTGAATGCACGTGATATGAGTATCTAATACGTTTTTTGCCGGTTACTTAGGTTATTCATTAATCTCTATGCTTGCGAAAGTAGGGGGGAATCAAGTATTGTGGATGTCATAATGCCTTACAAGTTCTTGCATGTTGGTAAGAACATTTGGTTGGTTATCACGCTTTTTAAGCTTGGAGAGTTACACGAATTTTATTGTTCTTTTAAGTTTCTTTTAATTTCATCTTGTAAAATTTGCATTTTAATACGTTTATTCTTGAAAATGATATTACCTTGCAACTTAATATTATGATTTTAGGCATAAATGATTACGATAATTAAGTTAAAAGTAAAAAGTAAAGCAAACTCGCAAGTTTCACGGGATACTAGGGTGTTTATAGATTTTATAAAATATGGACTCTGTTGGTGGTTGTAGACGGACATGCATATGTTTGGTTCCAAACTTTTGGAAATTGCACCTATAGGATATGCTATCCTATATAGATTCCTATCCCACCAATGCTATTTTCGCTCATCCATACTTCTGTATCGTGAAAAGTTTAAATTACTTATTGTAATAGTGATAATTTCATTTAAAAAAACAAGAGAAGAGATGGAAGATGTATGCATTAGAGGAAGCATGATTGATTATTTTCTTACCCGAATGGTAGTGAAAGTAAAATCAAATTTCTTCTCCGAGGTATATAGTGTAGCGTACCTGTAAAGTTGCACTCAACACAAATCCAAAACATTAAGTGGATAGAATTAATTTTAAGGACTTAGTAAACATTAGTTCATGGTGGAATTTAAAACAAAATTCTGAGAAGATGATGTAATAAGAACTTACCCAGCTATTTGTCCATCTACATGCCATGGTGTCCATTTGGTTGACAATAAAGACAAATTTAAAGATTGTATCCATTTATATGTACTAATATATGGAATGGCTAAGTCATGGTCACCACTGCACATGGGCATAAATATTACTTTAATGAAGAATTATATTTATATATAAAGGAATTTCATTAGTTAATATATCCAAAAAGAAAAAGTGTTTTGAAACTCGTTCTATTTTAAGGCATTTGATAAATTAATAGAAAATCTATATATTTTTTAACTAATATTAACATCTAAAGGCAATCGATGTGCATGTTTGAATCTGAATGCAATATTTTTGCAGAAAATGATGTCTTACTTAATTCCAAGCATAATGTAAAATAAAAGTAAAAAGAAAAATTATAATTGAACTTTTGAAGCAAAATTTTTCTTAATCTTTCTTTGTACTTTTGGATTTTGTTTTTGTTTTTAATTAAATTCTAATAATTAAAACTTTAATTTATTTGAACTAATATGCATCCAAAGATATTCAAATGTGTCTTGAATTTTTACGGAGATCAGAGTCTGGAAGGTACAAGCAAAGATGTTGACAAAGGGAAAGGAAGAGTCAATCTAAGCCACGGACAGAAAAGTAGTTTGTCAACTACTATAGTTGGTTAGTTGACTAAAGTATTTGATTATTGATTTACAGAGGGGTATTGGTCCTAATGTCCTCATGGTTGATTTAATTAATATGCTATTATTCTTTTCCTGTTGCATACATCAATTTCCTATTTTGGTTTTGTAAGTTTATAAGTATACCATCATATGTATTGAGAAGTGCAAAAGATATTGGACATAAACTTAGACACTCAATTAAGATTAGTCGCTTCGGAAGAATGTAAGTGGAAAATTTATATTTGTGCTATTATAGTATATCTGTTTTTTGCTTGTATTTTTTTTTTCCAATGTTAGAGATTTCTATGTAAAGTTTGTGTTCCAATTTTCTTGTACATAAATTTATTCATCTCTTGATTTTGAATGTTTCATTAGTCTATAGTTGAAACTTATATTCAATTCTAACAAATTGTTATTAGAGCGAGGCGAGGAAATTGAAGATTCTTTTAGTTTGTTATATTTACAACGAAGAGATGAATTACAAGGTATCACATCAAGAAATTAGCTAGATGTACATATCTAAGGTTCTAATGACTGGAAAGGCATATATCTTGGTACACTCAAGCTTGAAGAATATGCTTGATTAGAAGTTAAAAGCATAAAAGATTATGAGTCAGTGGAGCTTGTTAGAAATACTATTTATGTTTGTTTTAGTTTTGTAATTCAGTTAGTAAGTTAGCTATTAGTTGGTTAAACAGTTGTGCAGTTTGTTGGTTTTAGTTTCAGTTTGATAACTAAGTGGTTGTTAGCTCATAGTTGGGAATCTCTTATATATAAAGAGTTGTAGATTGTAGCTGTGATGGTTAACTCGGTAATATAAGCTTTTCATATCTCCTCTTTTCCTCTCATCTCTCTTCGTTTTCTACCTTTCAATTTACAGTCTCATCATTCTATATTCCTTTGTTCTATTTTGTTAAGGTATTAAAGCTCTTATATAATTGAATGGAAATGACTACTTCACTTACGAAGGATGTCAATTCTCCGTATTACATACATCATTCAGATTCTCAAGCTTCAATCACAATAACTCTATCATGGAATCGAATCAACTACAATACGTAGAGTCATTCTTTCATGCTTGCACTTTCAATCCGGAGTAAAGAAGGATTTGTTGATGGCATTATTTTAGTTCCTGCTAAATCGGATACGGTATACTTAGCTTAGAGCCGTTGTAATAGTCTGATAGTTACATGGCTTCTTCGATCGATTTCTTCTCCAATTGCGTTGACAATGTTATATATGCAATCAACCAAGGAGATATGGGACAAACTCAAGGTACGATTCTTTCAGCTTGATGATACACGACTTTTTCACTTGTTAAGTAGCAAAATACAGGTACATGAACTATAGATGAATATTTTAAGGAATTGAGCATTATTTGGGAGGAATTACGAAATTTTAGGTCTTTACCATACTATTCTTGTCGGAAATGTGATAAAATATGTTTTCACAAGTTTATTAAGATTATGCAAAAGGATTATGTGTTTAAATTTCTTAATGGATTGAATGAAGAGTTTTTTGCTTTGAGATTGCAAATTTTAGTGTCAAAACCTTTTCTTATGTTGGATGAAACCTATAACCTTGTCATTAGGGATGAGTTTTAATGGGTAAATAGGCTAAGGATTTGATATTGACCAATCCATTTACTATGGTTAGTGTTGTTGATCGCAAATCAAGAAGTAGAAACGAGCTTATGTGTATCTATGGTCAAAAGAAAGGACATTTAAAAGAGAAGTGTTATATGCTAATTGGATTTCCACCATATTTTAGGAATAGTAATGTTATTAGACAACATGTTTTTGGTCTAAATCACATAGTTTCTAGAAATGATTCTATTGGATTAAGAAATAAAGCGGAGAATGTACAAGCTGATGGAAGTTCTCAAGAAATCAAAGGAGTTAATCTTTCTCATGAACAGTTACTTATTTAGTTCAACTTACTTCATGTTTCTCAATGTTCTGATCTAGCTGTAAAGAGTTCTTCTTCTTGTGGAGCTACTGTTGCACAAGAAGGATTTTCTGAAGGATACACAGCAAAGAGTCACATGTTAGGTAGTTTCAATCTTTCTTCTTCTTTTCGTCAAGAAGAATACGTTGTTTAAATCCTAGATTTTGGTGCTATAGATCATATGGTTAGCTCAATCCATATGTTTTGTTCATATGGACAGCAGATTAAAGAAACTCATGTTAGAACAATGATTTTCTCTTTAGATTTGGTGCTATCTAACATTCTATTTCTTCCATCTTTTCATTATAATCTTGTTTCTATTACTAAATTGATGGAAGATAACAACCGTATTGTGCTTTTTATGAGGAATGTTGCTTTGATGTAGGATTTTTCCAATCAAAGGATGATTAGACAAGCTAAAGTTGTAGATGGCTTATATTTGTTGAAGTAATAGGTTAGACCATCTAATCAGACTAAGAATATTTCCTTATTGAATTTTTCTATGTTGTCTAATGTCTTAAAACATTTGCCCAATACTTTTGATCCTTGGTATTTTCATTTTAGGTATCAATCTAGTGCTCAAATGAAACAATTGAATCAATTAGATCAAAATGTTGCTTATAAGCAGTTTGATTGCATGATATGTCCGTTGGCAAAATAGAAACGAATTGCATTTCCTGTTCATGTACGGAATACATAAGTTGCTTTTGAATTGATTCACTTGGACATTAGGGGGCCTTACTTTATTTTTGTCGTAGATGGTTATAGATATTTTCTTATTGTGGTAGATGATTATACTAGAGTAGCTTAGGTATATTTGCTAAGACATAAGTACGATTTTTCTACTATTATCTTAGCATTTTGTCAGATGGAGGTTACATAATTTGGTTCATGTGTTAAGATTGTTAAGAGTGATAATGCAAAGGAGTTCTTGTTATCAGAATTTTATTCTTCTATTGGGATTATACATCAGACATCTTATGTTGAAACTCTACAATAGAATGGTGTTGTGGAGCGTAAGCATCAACATTTAATTTCCATAGCAAGGGCTTTGTTGTTTTAAGCTAGTCTTCCTTTAAGCTTCTGGGGTGATGCTGTGTTGACAACAACACATATCATCAATAGACTACCAACTAATGTATTAGGAAGTTTAACACCTTATTAGTTGTTGTTTGGCAAAGTACCTAAATTTAACTATTTTCGAGTGTTTGGGTCGTTGTGTTTTGTTGCTACAATTACATGAAGGAGAATTATGTTTGATCTGAGGGCTCATCCATGTGTATTTCTCGGCTATCCAGTTGGTATTAAAGGGTATAAAGTATATGATTAAGTGACACAAAAGGCCATTGTCTCTAGAGATGTAAGATTTGTAGAACATATCTTTCCTTTTCAATTGATAAATTCATCATGCTAAGGTTCGTCTTTCTTACCTGTGTCACTGCCATTTACAGAATCCATGTCATACAAGAATCATGTTTTTTCTTTGTTTCGAGTAGATTTGGATGTGTCTAGACAAGATTGTTGTGGTTATTTTGATTCTTCTCATTCTAGTACTATCAAACACTTAGTTGTACACTCTAAAGCTGAGGTAAGACGTAGTACTAGGCTACATGAGTTGCATTCTTATCTTAGTGATTATCATCACAATTTAATGACCACTACTTCTTCTAAATGCTCTACCGCTCATCCTTTGCATCAAGTGTTATCGTATGATTCTTTATCACCTGGTTTAAGACTTTTAATTTTCAACTCTCTCAACATTATGAGCCTTCTAATTATGATCAAGCCAAACAATTTAAGTAGTGGTGCAAGGCTATGAATGAAGAGTTAGAAGCTTTAAAAGCAAATAATACATGGACTATTGTTTCTTTGCCAACTGGGAAG
Organism: Lumnitzera littorea; assembly: GCA_024138015.1. NCBI lineage: Eukaryota > Viridiplantae > Streptophyta > Magnoliopsida > Myrtales > Combretaceae > Lumnitzera > Lumnitzera littorea. The sequence continues at coordinate 14,103,824 of JAMXBB010000011.1, read as the reverse complement.
CTTACCATTGGTTGTAAGTGGGTTTATAAGCTCAAGACTAAGGCAGATGGGTCTATAGATAAGTACAAGGCCTGGCTTGTTGCAAAAGGCTATAGCTAAAAGGAAGGTTTAAATTATACTGAGACTTTTAGCCTAGTAATTAAGCATACTACAATAGGAACGTTCTTTTGTCTAACTGCGATTTATAACTAGCATGTGCATAAGATGGATGTGCACAATGCATTTCTTAACGATGATCTTCATGAAGAAGTATACATGGATATTCCACCGGGTTAGTGTGTTTCTATGTCCTCAGTTTCTCTTGGTAGACTTGTGTGTAAGTTGAATAAGTCTCTTTATGAACTAAAATAGGCTTCTCGAAAATGAAATGCCAAACTCACTTAATCTTTGTTGGCGCATGGGTTTAAGTAGTCTTATTGTAACTATTCTTTGTTTATTAAGGACTTTGGTAATAATATGATTGTGGTCTTAGTGTATGTGGATGACATTGCTTTGGCTAGTAAACGACTTGATCTCATTGATCAATTTAAGTCTTTTATGCATACATAGTTCAAAATAAAAGACTTAGTGTTCTTAAGTATTTCATAACTCTTGAATTAGCACGATTACAGCAAGGACTTGTAATTTCTCAAAGAAAGTTCACCTTGGATTTACTTGCAGATACTAGTTTTCTTGGTTCTAAGCTACTTTTTACTTTCATTGTTTTTAATCACTGATTGTCAAGGGAAGATTCTTCTATAAAGGTAAGTGCTTCTTTTTATTGAAAGGCTATTGGTAAGTTGTTGTATCTGCGTATAACATGGCCTAATATTACATATTCAGTTCATATTCTTAGTCAATTCATGGATAAACTACGACATGTTCATCAGCTTGCATTAGAGCGTGTGTTAAGATACATTAAATGGTTTATTGTACAAGTATTCTTTTCTTTGCTTGTAATGATTTAGTTTTAAGGGCATATAGTAACAGTGATTGGGGAGGTTGTCTAGACTCCAAGAGATTTACTATGAGTTTTTGTGTTTTCCCAAGCAATTCTTTGCTATATTGGAAATCAAAGAAACAATCTACTATTGCTCAAAGCTTTGTTGAATATGAGTGTAGAGCTCTTATGGCCACTACGTGTGAAGTGCTTTGGTTGATAGCTTTGTTAAAAGAGTCTCATCTTACTTGTCGATTATACATTGCGAAGAATCTTGTTTTTCATGGGCGTGCTAAACATCTTGAAATGGATTTACACTTTGTGAGAGACAAAGTCATGGAAGGTGTTGTACTACCAATACATGTTCCTATACAGCAACAGCTTGCTAATGTCTTCACTAAAGGTTTAGTTGCCGATCAATTTCGGTTTTTGCTATCTAAGATAGGAGTAATTAACATCTAATCTCCATCTTTAGGGGGAAGGGGGGGAGGGGGTGTTAGAAATACTATTTATGTTTGTTTCGGTTTTGTAGTTTAGTTAGTAAGTTAGCTGTTAGTTGGTTAAATAGTTGTGCAGTTAGTTATCAGCTAATACTTGCGGATTTCTTGTATATAAAGAGTTGTAGATTGTAGTTATGATGGTTAACTCAATAATATAAGCTTTTCACATCTCCTCTTTCCCTCTCGTCTCTCTTTATTTTCTACATTTCAACTTACACTCTCCTCATTCTATATTCTTTTATTCTATTTGGTCAGAGCTTGATGAGAAAACCTTCATGATGACTTACATGGAAATTTTATTGTAGGAGGTCTTGGTGAAGAAGGCAAGGATAGATTCATACAATAAACCAGGATTGACAAATTACTTGGTGTTAAAGTAGAGATTATACCTGCTCTACACAATTGGTGATTCATCCATGAGACAACATAATTCTTAATTCATGACTTTGATGAATAATTTGATAATACATATATTAAAGTTGGGATGAGACTAGGTGATGATCTTGTTATATCTTTCTCCATCTTCGTTCCATGAATTTAGAGAAACCATGATTTATGGCTACAATATATTACAGATTGAAGAAGTTAAGAGAAATATGTTGAGCAATGACTAAGTAGAGATTAAAAAGGAACCTATAGGCAGTGAAATTGCAAATAATCTAGTTGCTAGAGATTAAGATAGACATCTCATGGCAGTGATTGGTTCTAAGAAATTTCATAGCTAGGCATGGGGTTTAGAGTAATTAGACAGTATCATTTAGCTATAAGATGACTAAAGTGGTACAATGCACGAGATAGCTAGAGGCATGCATTTGCAAAAAATTGAATAGAGAAGCTAAAAAGTTAGTGAAGCTTGATTTTTATGTGCATATTGAGTTGTAGAAAATTTGGGACAACATATAAATTGTTAGAAATTATCTTAGATTTTCATTAGACATAGGTTGGGAGTTCATAATCGAAGACATAGATAGAAGTGAAGGCAAGAGTTGGAGTTGATTGGGCCCAATTATCTGAAGGTTAGTTCGATCAATTGATAGGTTGACGATCAGGTCGACAAGAGGCATTAGTGGGTTAAAGTCCTCACAATCCACTTACTTAATTTCTTATAGTCTTTTCTCTATTAAGTCATTAGATATTAGTTTTGTAATTCTCTAAATATGATATCATATGTATTAAGGAGGTTAGAGCAATAGTTTAAACTAAGAGACTCAATTGTGGTTAGTTACCCTATAAGATTGGGAGCAAGAACTCTATATTTGTTGTGATACACCGGTAGATTTATTATAGTTTTGCAATAGCTTTATATTGTAGATTCAATATTTTCTTTTTGAAACTCATATGTTAGTTTTCTCTTGTATGCTCTATGAATCTATTAAAATAAAAAAAAATAAAGACCGAGTTTGATCCTATTAAAGACCCCATATATATATATATATATACACATACACACACACACATACACATATACACTTTTGCATAATAACTTTCTACAGGAAGCAAGAGCACATTGTTGGCACATTTCAATAGTGATAAAATCGAGTTAAACTTAAATAACCCCCTATTGATGCTAAGATTAAGATCAACTGTGATGGGTCATTGGGTACTAAATATCAAGTGGCAGGATTAGGAGTGGTGGCATAGGACAGTGTAAGTGTGTTCTTGGATGCAATTTGTAGAAGTGTGAAGGCGAATGACTACTAGGTGGTTGTAGCAGAGGTGGTGCGGAAAGCTCTAAAATGGGTGAAGGAGAAGCATTGGAACAAAATTTTGGTGTAAATGGACTCTCTTTACTTTTCAACTGTTTGCAAGGTCAAAGAAGTTATTGGTCTGTTGATGCAACCTTAGCTAATATCAATTTTTTGAAGTCCACCTTTATGCCTTGTTCTTTCTCCCTTGTAAATAGGAAAGCAAATAAATTTGTTGATTGGGTTGCTATTTAAGGAAAAGGGGGCTTATGCGTGTGTTTTTGGGATGGAAATCCCTAAGTCCCTTGTTCAAGTTGGTTAGATCTAATCATTTAATTTAGCCTCATGATCTTTGTAATATCTATTGGTACTTTGCTTTTTTAGTGGATGAATTCTATGTTGTTTTCTAGCCTAAGAAGGAAAAAAAAAAAAAACTTAAATAAACATCTTATGTTTTTACTATGAGAATGTTATAGAGATATCTTTAGTTATCTTAAAAGTATTCCATAAAAATTTGACCTTGTTTCATTTATTCAAAGCATATTCATGATATTGTGATCATCTAGAGAAAAAATTAACAATAACTTAGATTTTATCAATTGAAACTGTACTTTATTTCATTGAAAATTTTCATCATATGGTTGACTAGCAATGTAATTATAATTAGTTGATACTTGTAAATTAAGGCACAATATGGTATTTTGGTGAGATTTCGATGGCAATCCCAATTGCATTTGACATCCTTAGTGTAAGCAAGGGACTTATTGCATCAATCCCAATCTTCCTTTGTTCCCTAAATTTTATTATTGCAATAAAGTCAAACCATATTTAATTAAATCATAGTAACCTTAAAATATCTATTAAGCTAAGAATGACATCTTTTGGTCTATTATCCTAATTCTTTCAATAACATCGATTTTATTAATTACATAATTTAATATATATTGAAATATATTCTACAAAAGGATAGAGCCATAAAAACAATAAATTGCACATATTTGAGCTAGGTGGCTAAAGAGGAGGATGTATATAACTTTAGGTTACTTTTTTAGTCCTAAAAACCTCGTACAATTCCTTCAAATGTCACGCTGACATTTTGAAAAGTTCTCTTCTTAAGGACCCATTCACATTACTCCTAAGTTCTCTATGAAGAGATCCTTGTATTTTTAATAGTATGTAAAATATTATTCTTTGGCTGCATATCTAGCATTTTACAACAAAAAGTAGAAAGCTTTATTGAAACCAAAAAAAAAAAAAAAAAATAGAAAGGGAGAGAAGGATCAACCCTTGATATAGAACTGATTCCTTCTTAGGGACCCTTCTCCATCCCTATAAAGGTCCTCTACTTAGTCTTTTTGCTTAAGGAAACCCCTAAGATTTGAATAAAAAGGGTACCAAAAGGTGCTCATAAATCTTAATTGTAAGTTGTACCAAATAGTATGACATCGCCAATGCTTTTAAGGTTTGAATACTGAGTAGTAAATATGAGCTGAACATATAAGCAGTAGAAATGAATATGCTAAATTTTATGCGCTGGTATATATATGCAAATAGATAAAATAAGACAAGAATATATATTAAGAAGAAAGAGAGATCGGAGTGTAACTTTCAGATATAAGTAGATAGGGGAAGTATGATCGAAATGGTTTAGTCATGTATATAATCATGCTTTAGAGGCACTTATTGTATTATAAAATTTAAAATAAGAGTAGAGAAGACTAAGAAAGACATGAAGAAAATTAATAAAAAGATACTTCAAAAGGAATACCTTAAAACACATTAAATAAAAGTTTTAAAAGCATAACAAATGAAATGAACTTATGAATGAATCAAATTAAATAATTTATAGATGTTTGTTAACTCTAATAAAATAATTTTACACCAAAATAAAGTTAAATGAATAAAAGTTGGATAAGCTTTTATTATACTATATTGTTAACATCTGTACATAATGTTATTTGACACTGTTGGTACAATGTTGTGAATTGGGATTGGTTTATGATTTTTGTGGTTTAATTATGGTTGAAGTTGTTGGTTAGGGTTTTAAAATTCTCTATGGTGGTTATTAGTGGAATTGGATTGATAATATTTGTGGATTTTAATCGATGAGATGGTGGATGTAAGCCTCAAAGTTCAGCCAAGTAACCGTAGGATTGAACTTAGAACCCAAGGTTTAGGGCGTTCGGCTAAAGGATCCGATCACACCCAAATTATAAACTATTTAACAAGATACCAGTAAAAATGACCCTGTAAACTTAAATTTAAGAAAATAAGTAGTAAAATAGGAGACTATAAAATTTTCAAATTTTAAGCATAATAACTGCTAATTACCAAAAAGGCAAAAAGTGTAATATAATAACTAATAAATTATTAGAGATAGATTATATGTATACTAAAAATTTTAGAATGACCAAAATAATATTTAGGAATGTTCACGTATACCTTACATGTATTTACGTGTAGATAAAAATACGCGTAATTAGTGAAATAGGCTAAAAATTAAGTAAATAATTAAAGAAAAATACAAAATAATTATAGAAAAATCAGAAGTGGATAACTGAAGCAAGATAAGGTCGTGGCAGGTTCAAATCAGAAAAAGAAAAATTATCCAATAAGAATTGGACAAACAAAAAGCCAAAAATCAAGGAAAGTTGACAAAATCTTGTCAAATTAATGCATAATAATTACAAAAAACGTCTATAAATAGCAAGAAAAATCCAGGAACTCATTTGGACAGTTAGAAATCAGAGAAAATTAGGGAGAGTCGAAAATTCGAGAGAAAATCCAGAAAAAAAAAAACTGTACAGTTAGGTGTTTTAAAGGGAACCCACACCAAACGAGGAGCTGGGAGTGGACGGCCACCACCACCACACGGTGGTGGCAGCGCCCAGGCCAGCCGACAAGGCCATGGCGGCCCGCGGTGGTCGGAGCCACCTGAACCGATGAGTCCAAATTCCAGCTCGATTCTTGTATAATTTTGTAAAATTAGTTATTTTGCCCAGAAAATTATGAAACTTGTTATTCTGAGGTTTTATTATATGTAGATTTAAGGAAAAATGTTGATTTAGTTTAATTATGTCTGAAAATATAGGGTCCTTAACAAATTGTTCAAAACCTAGCATGATTAAACCGGAAATTAAATAGGCTTAGGGATGTAGTTTGGGGCTCAAAATTTTTCTGTAGGATGCTCATGTGACATGGAACAGTGCTATGAAGCCATTTTTTTAAAATTAATTTTCTAAATTTTTAAGTTAATTTTTAGCCCTAAAATGATGGAAAAATTGGGTAATTTGGAGTTAATTAGGTGATTAGGATGTTAATTACTGATTTGGATCTTAATTAGATGTTTAAGGAAGTTAATCTCTGCAGTGGAACCCTAATCCTAGCATTTAGGTACTAAGTATAGTTAATTAAGGAAATTAGGTAAGTAATATAAGAAATTAGTAATATGTGAAATTGTAAATTAATAAATATGGAAAAATTAGGGCTATTTAGATAATATTAGAGTAAAAATCAGAATAATATTAAATCTGAATTAAGATTGAATTTTAGGTAATTATATAAAAAAGTAAGATTTTCTTACATCAGGGATAAATCCGATACCCTAATTAGGACTAACGTGTACCAAATAGCTTAGAATACTAAATTAAGACCCAATAGGATATTTGGAAACTCGAGCTTAATGTAATTAATTTCACATTAGGATTCGAGCATGTTTAGGATTTAAAAATCGAACCAAAACCTAATTTGGAAATTGATGCGGAAACCGAGACCGAACCCAAACCTAAACCTAAACCTAGAATAATTATAAAAGACTTAATACCTAGATAATTAGGCATATTAAACCGTAAACAAAACCTAACAATAAGCATTATAGGATAAAACGAACCTATAACAGTTATATGAAAAGCTGAAACCACGTTCGTGTTATAGGGATAATTGGCGATGGCCTGAGCAAATCAGACCTAGAGTAAGCGAGCGAGGAGTCGAGGTAAGTTGGGATTAATACGTTGCTGTATTTTGGGAGGCTTAAGATTATGCTTGGTTGTGCTTGTTAGATAGTTGAATGTATGCATGTGCTTGATTATGGGTGATGCCATGATTTTGTTTGTTGCTCTGCACATATTATATGAATTGTATGAAATGATCGATCACCCTAAACTAGACTTAATTAAATATACGACCAGTAATCATAATCGAACATGCATGGCAACCCGTTAGGGGATTTAGGACTCTCCGGCCAAATACCGACCCCTTCGGAAGGGATAGCGCAGGATTGCAAAATGGTCCCTTCTTCATCCTCAGTCGAACTAAGTGACAGGAGAGGAGGTCGCGGCGGGGGTGAAGACAGTGGTTCGAAGGTCGTCGCGGGAGGAGCAAGGTCTCCATTACACAAGCCTGGGTTTGGTCGTGAGCTGCTGCATTAACGGTAACTCCTCAACCTGGATTAGAGCGGACGCAATTTCTCTAATCTCACGACGGGCCGGACAACGTCGTGCGATGGCATTTGCTTGCACATGCATTGCACCTAATAAGTGATTGAAAACCTTGTTGTGTGTATGGTATAGTTTTAAGTCCTCCGTCCTAACTTACTGAGCTGTGGTTGCTCACATCCCTATAGACATTGTACAGGTGCTGGCTAAGAAGCGGCAAGCAATTACTCTGAAGCTAGCAACTGCTGGATCCTGGGGAGTGAGGAAAAACATGTGAAGAATAAACACATATTTTAAGGTTTAAGCTTTTACTTTAGAACTTCTCATTTTTGAATAATGTAACAACTAGGAAATATATTACGGAGAAATATTGTAAACCTTAATTACAATAGCTAAATTATAGCATATATATATTTCCTCGCTTTCTTAGATAAATGATTTATTTAAATTACAAATTGTCTACTTCAAAGCGGGTTAGTTGTGGACGCCTTGTGTAGATCAGGTCTAGGATAGCGGTTGTGAGGCCAACTTCTATCTTAGGGTGGTTTACACGGCGGGGCTGTTACGACTCTGCCGCTTCGGGGCGTGACAGTGGAGATTGGTTTTCACACATGTTGTGAGGTTTATAGAAGAATATGTCATGTGCTTATCAATAATACTCCATATAATCTATCAGAATTTGTTGTGCAAAATATAGGGATAGCTACAATAAACACCCATGTCCTTAACATTTGTTTTAGCAGTGGATACCAAGATGAATTTGTATATGGTGTAGCACTTCTAGATGATTATCATATAAGTTGGGGGAATTGTGGAAATTGCAAGATACAATCCTATAAGGAATCGTTATTATTTTGCCAAAGAAAAGAAGGTTATGTTTCTTCCAATAACACTATAGTAAGTAAAAGAAGACTTAGCTATGATATGAGAAGTTTGCAAAGGAAATTGGAAGAGAGGAAGGCTTAATAAGGACATTGGTGTATCTATTAGGCATAAATTAGAAGGTATAAAGAGTAATTTTTGTGATAGTAGAAGCTTTAGAAAAGGTAGTAGAACGTAGTGACTAGTGAGTATGAGTTGCTAAGGCTTCATACGTGAAGGTTGAATTACAGAGAGAGGAGCTCTTTTGTGAAATATAGGTTGCAAATCCAATTATTCAAAATTGTATCCAAAGTTGAATTGTTGATAATGGTAACAAAAATGGGAGTCCACACATAGCATTCGATGTGATTGTACTTCCACTTGTAGAATCTCTAAAGGTTTGATGATTACATGTTATGAAGCAGCTAATTTTTATTTCAACTAAGTTCCTTGAAGTCCATTCAAATCTAATGATTGTCAATAATAAGGTACATTATGAGAGAAAAGAGTATAGGTCCTTGATAACATTAAAGGTTTAGTTGATTATCGTATTCTATTTACATTTGGTTTTTGTAGGTTCATATTTGATCTTGGTGGATGTATGAATCTTTTTCCAAGAAAGGAAGTATGATGTAGACATTATACGGGTCAACAATCAAGAGATTAAGACAATCAAGATGGAATGAAATAAATGATTAGACTACGTGGAAGCAAGTGGTATCGATTGTTCTTGAGAAACCATGTCAATTGGCCAAACAAGACTAGGTAAACACTTACAATAGATCATTCCACAATTGATCAAGCTTTACTAACCCTTTGTGGCTCATAATCTTCCCCTTTTTTATGCTTAATTTATGTTAGGTTACTTAAGGTGTTTCCTATTTTGGGTCTTTTATTATTTTAGGAGTTTTGGTATTTTCTTTTTTTTATTTTTTTTATTTTTTTGCTTTCACATGTTTATTTTGTAGATTCTATGATGATTTGGGATAAGATGACTGTGTTTAGCTTTAGGATGTTGAGAGTACTCGTACAAAATATATATATATTTATGCATGTGTTTGGAAGTCATGAGTTACTCGAATTTTTAGAACAACATGACTATGGCAATTGTTTTCCATTAATTAATGCATTTGATTTAAGCACATCTATAAATTTGTAATGATTATCATTTGTTTGTGCTTATATAGTAGATTACTTCCTATATGGTTGTCATCCTATTTGGGGATCTTATTTCTCATATTTTTAATAATTGGACTCAGAAGCTAAAAGGCATAGGAATGAGCTTACTGCTTACATACTAATACTACGGTATAAGTATGTGACAAATCATGGTGTCCATTGAGTTCAAAGTATGATAATAACATATTTAGGTATCAATGAAAATATGAGCTATAATAATGAAACATGATCCAACACTTAATTTGAATAAGACTCGAATGCCGATATTGCATTTAATTTTAACATGTCTAGATTATTTAAGTATAAAGACATATTAATAATATTAAACTTTCAATTTTGATGTAATTTGGTAGTTCTAAACACAAATTTGTGAGGCCAACTAAGCCAATTAGTACATTAATTTTAATTTATAAATAAAGTGTGCCAAAATAAAAAATAAGAAAAAAACGAATAGGTAAATGATTAATTTTTCAAGGTTAATTGGGTGTTTTCGTTAAGTATTAGATAGACATGTATAGCATCAAAAAGAAGAAGAAGATGATGATGATGATTAATAGCTTGTTATGTCATACCTCTCGTATATTAAGTGCCTTTTGAACAGTTTTTTCGTTAGCTCATATGTAAACATACTCGTAATTATAGGGCTGCAAAAGAAAAATATTTTGTAAATATTGGGAAGATTATATGAGAGTTTACTATAGATTTAGATAAACATGAAAATATGAGTGCGCGTGAACGTTAATGTATCAAAGAAACGTGAAAAAAAACATGAGAAGAAATTCCACTATATAAGACATATCTTGTGTACATAAGTGTGGTGAGTATGTTTTAATGATATTTTAACACTTAATAGTATTTACAAAGTATAGAAACTATTCACCGTTCCTGCTATTTGTTCAAATTACCCATTACACACACACACACACACACAGATATATATATATATACATGCTATGAATTATTTACTGTTTTCATTTTTTCCTTTTCTTTTTTTTTTCCTCTCGAAGAGAGAGTTTTTTGCTTACCCAGCACCAAAATGTTGACCCAGATTTCTTAAGGATCGAAAGGACATTGAGATTATAATGTTCTTTAAGAAGACTCCTTTTCGATTCTAATCTTTCATCCCTTGGAGATGAGAGATTGCATATGGGTTCCCATATGTGATTTAGCAGTATCTGTTCCAAACACTACAAAAGCAAATGGAAAAGAAAAAAAAGAAAAAGCTTTAATTAATCATTTTAAAATCCATAGATATTAAAACTATTGGTAAAAAAGTGAGTAAACTCCTTAAACCATAAAATTGTACTTTCCATTTATCGTGTGCAATACATTTCACATATGTGCACACTTGTGAGAATAAATATTCTATCTCCTACCCGCTAAGTTGAACACACCCCTACATCCCCCCACCTAGGCTTTATTAAGACTAGACTTGGAAAGGAAAAAATGTAATTGATATTCAAAAATAGATTTAGTAAAATAATTTGCAAGTTGTAAATGGGAAGGAACATAAAGGGTCTTCAAAAAAACCTTAAGAGATTTGATTGCGAGTGTACTGAATATCAACTTTAATGTGTTTAGTGTATCCATGGAGGCATGGATTATTAGCTATGGAAGTCGCTACTTTATTATCACAACAAAGAGTAATAGGCTGCTAGAGAGCAACTTGCAATTCTAGAGTAAGATGATGCAACCACTTCAGCTCTTTGGTTGCTATTGCCATAGTACGATACTTAGCTCCGATAGAAGAAATAGACACCATGCATTGATTTTTAGACTTCTAAGACACCAAAGCTTGACCAAGAAATATATAGAAACCATTGATGGACTTATGATCCATGGGACAAACTGCCCATTCAGAATTAACATACCCCAACAAGTTCAAAGAATTATTAACTGGATAAAATAAGCTAAGAGCAATAGTTCCTTTAACATATTGCAACAAATGAAAAGCTGCATTCAAATGTGTAGAACATGGCTTTGACAAAAATTGATTGAGGTAATATATTGGAAATGACAAATTAGGGCCAATAAGGGTGAGATTTAATAGACGCCCAATCAAACGACGATAAGTAGTGGGATAAAAAAGAAGAACACCATTGTTGGCATATTACTTAAGACTAGAAGGTAGAGGCAAACGAGCAAGCGTAGCAGCTTACATACCCATATTATAGAGCAAATTTATAGTGAACTTGTGTTGAGTTAAGAATGTACTTATGTTAGTAGAACACAATTCAATACCAAGAAAATAACATGCAAGGCCGAGATCTTTAATAGTAAAAGCCTGATGCAATCCTTGTTTGAGAACAACAATAGAGGCTTCACTATTTCTAGTGATTAACATGTCATTAACGTATAAAGGCATAACAACAAACCCATCGCTATTCAATCGTGTAAAAAGGGAATAGTCATTTTTAGACTAAATAAACCCTTGAGAAAGAAGAAAGGCAGAAATTTCCACATTCTACTATCGAGAAGCTTGCTTAAGTTCGTTCAAAGAGCAAACTAATTTGCAAACTTAACTCGATTGTGCCTTAGTATAACCTTGTAGAGGAATCATATTAATGTCCTTGTTAATAAAACCATGTTAGAAGGCATTACCGATGTCAACCTAATGTAATGGCCAAGATTTGGCAGTTACAACAACAACAAATACACGTACAATGCTGAGATGAGCCACTAGTGAAAAAGTTTCATTGTAATCCTCCCCTGCTACTTGGTTATAGCCTTTTGCCACTAAACATGCTTTATATCATTTCACAAATCGATTAGCCCGATATTTAATCTTGAATACCCATTTGGAACTAATAGCATGTTTACCTTTCGGTAGAGGAGTAAGAACCTAAGTATGGTTATTCTCTAAAGCTTCTAACTCTTTACTCATAGCCTCTACTCATAATTCATCTTGAGAGGCTTATAAATAAGAAGTGGGTTCTTTAGTAGTTAACACATGAGCTAAAGAGGCTACATACTTAGTAAGGTATGAAGAAAAAGTAGTAGAGCTAAACAAAGGATGAGGAACAGTGGAGCGTATGAGGGAATGGAGTAATGGAGCTACTGCAAGATTAACATGATGTACAAAATGTGCAAAACTACTTAGGAAGATTTTTAGAGTGAATAGAATGACGCATTAGTGGTGGATTGTCTAAATTCTCTGGTGATGAAGAGAGTGAGGAAATATCAGAATGTATGGGAACTAAATGTATGTTAGATGAATGGAAAGGATCAGAAGAAGAGATAAAGGGTGATAAGTTAGGAAAAGAAACTTGTGGCAATGATGAATGAGAAGAAGAAGGACCAGTATCAAGATTGAAGCAAGAAAGTTGAGGAATAGCAGCAGTATCATCTTGTTTTCTAAAAGGAAAGCAACTTTCATAAAAAACAACATCTCTACTCATGATGATTTGGTGAGTGTAAAGATCATATAATTGATACCCTTTTTGCCCATGACCATAACCCAACATAATACACTTAATTCCTTTTTTATGAAATTTATCTCTTCTAGGGGACATGTTCACAACAAAACAAAAGCATCTAACAACTCTCAAATGATCGTATAAAGGAGAATGTCCAAGAAGAACTTTGTATGGTGTTTTCCATCCTAATTTTGGTGTTGGCATTTGATTGATAAGATAAGTTATTGTTAGAACACTTTCTCCCTAAAAGGATTTAGGTAGGTTGGCATGAAGCCATAAAGGTTTAGAAGTCTCAATTAAATGCCTATGTTTCCTTTTTACTTAGCCATTTTGTTGGGGAGTATAGCGCATAGATTTTGGGTGTAAAATACCAAGTTAGAAGAATAGATCTTGAGTGTCCCTGTATAAAAATTCCATGCCATTATCTATCCTTATAAACTTTGGTGTGGCTTTAAAGTGATTGGAGATATAGGCAAGATAATGTTGTAGTATTTTTGTAGTTTATGATTTATGGTGAAGAAAGTAAGTCCAGGTGTAACATGAATTATCATCTACTATGGTCAAAACAAACTTTTCTCCATTAAGTGATTCTACATGATATGGTCCCTAAATATCAACATGTAATAATTGGAAAAGAAAACTAAAAGTATTATTGCTATTTCAAAAAGGTAATCTATGGTGTTTAGCGAGATGATAAGTTTCACAAACAAGCTCACTAGTGTTTACATGAGGAAACAATTCCAAATGTTGTAATTTGCTGAATGAAGAATGTCCTAATCGTTTATGTAACAAAAGAAAAGTAGTTACATCAGAAACCTAATGTACAACAGAAGCTTTGTGTGCATTCTCTACAAAAGTGCTACAAAGAGGACCGGCAGTATGTAGTATGTATAGACCATGTTGAACCTTTGTAGTAGCTATAGGGTTCTTAGTATTTTGGTCTTAAAACAAGCAAAATGTTTGACTAAATGTAATTGTTATTGGATAATCATGAAGAAGTTTATGAACCGAAAGCATGTTGTGTTTAAATTCTGGAATGAAGAACACATCATGAAGAACTAATGAAGAATTTGTTTGGATAGAACCAATATGCTGGATAATTTTACAGGTACCATCTGGTAGAGTAATAGAAATTGGTGTGGATAACATGTGTTTGTCACCAAACAAATGTTCAAAGGGAGTCATGTGATGTGTAGCCCTTGTGTCATCTATCCAAACAACCTCATTTCTATTTACTTCTCTAAGAAAATTAGTAATAGAGGAAGAGAATATACCTACAAAATTTACTATGCCAGATCTACACTTATCATTTGTTCCTTTCATGTACTTAAGAAACTCTTGGTAAAGTCCTTAAAAAATATGAGAATCAAAGTTCACGTGATTACTTTCAATCCCTTTATTATGAAACTCCAATGGTGTATCTTCAAAACATGCTACATTAGCATTAGAACAAGTTGCATTAGCAACATATTTTCCTCTATTTTTGTTCTTCTTCCTTTTAAACCATTTAAGATACCTTAGGATCTCAAAGCACTTGTCAATAGTATAACCAGTAGCTTTGCAATGTTTGCTCTTCAAGGATGACTTTTGCATCTCTTTACCATTGTTACTGAATAAAGTTTGTTGTGTCTTAGTGGCCTGTAACACAATAGAATGTACTTCAAAACCACTCACTACCTGATGTTGTTTCTCAATTTGTTGAACTCTATAAAAAGCTTTATTGATTGCAGGCAATGGATCACTCGACAAAAACTGATTTCTTACTATCTCATAAACTTCCAATAAACCTATGAGGAATTGCATCAACTTGTGTTTTGATTCAAAATCAGATAATTTCTCCTTTAAGCCATACGTACATGCATTTACCACTCTATAGTCACATTTAAGATATGGATTTAACATATGCAACTCATCCCATGCCTTCTTCAATTGATTATAATACACTGCTATTGACAAATTTCCTTGTTTGATGTTACTTATATCATGTTTTAATTGAAAAATTAGAGGACCATTAGCTTATCCGTATTGTTCTATTATCTCATTCCACAATTCAAATGAGGATTGAGAGTAAATGAAACTTTGAGACAATTCACTTACCATTGAGTTCAGTATCCAGCATCGAACTAAGTAATCATTTCATATCCATTGATTGTAATCCTTAGAATCTTCGTCAAGTTTTACAATTTTCCCATCAATGGAACCTAGCTTCAATTTTGCTTCTAAAGCTAGTCTAACTGATTTACTCCATGTCATGAAATTATTTCTAGTAAAGATTATGTTGCCAAGTACCATACCTAGATTATTCGATCTAAAAATGAAAGGAGGATTAGAAATTCCGATATCAGTTACAGTTGCCATCATTCTCGCTGTAAACGTATTGATTTGTGTTAGAACCATGACTACCTTCAAGTAAACAAAGCTATTTTAATGTCTAGCACATACGCTGTAACCTTAGCAAGCTTGCTTTGATACGATGATGGAACTGCAAGAGATGTATGAAAGGAAGAGAGAATAGAATGAGAGTTTGCAAAAAATGAATTCAATTATGAGTTCTGTTCAAAGATAACATATATATACAGTTGTGTTTTTTAACTAATCTAACCGACTAAAATCACGTACTATACATCTTATACACGTATGCACTTATGAGAATAATTATTCTATCTCATAATATAGCAGATAGTATGACACACTTTGTTAGTTCAGATGGATGTTACTTGTGAACTATTATTAAAATGCTAAAAATAATTATAAAGAAAAACGATTTTAGATTTTAGCAATGGTTTAAATTAAAAGGTGAGTATATTTCCACAAGTTATGTATAATAAGATAATGCTTTCACAAATTTATAAGATCTATTTAAATCCCATAAATACATTCAAGATTATATTTGCAATTTCCCATATATTTACTTATTTCCTCAATGTTTACATACTTGGAGATTCAATAGAGGTTTGCGTCCATCATCATTTCTTGCAAACCATATTCAAAAATAGGGAAACTCTTATGATAGCGAAAAAACCTGACAATTGCTCTTTTATGAACTAGTGGCATACATAAATTAAACTACTGATTACTTCAAAGTAATGGAGAGAATAAAATAGTTATTTATAAAAGATGATCTAATTTTCTTTCTTATTTGAAGTGTTACAGGTGGACTATTTTGTGCATTCTTGCATAAATTACTACTATCTGGAATAACTATTACCTTCTAATTGGTTATATTTGCTATTTCTTTTGATTTTACAGTTATGTCATAGTTTTGCCCCTCATCAAATTTACATTGTATATGAGTGATGTCACTAATGGTTGATTACATGCACATTGTGTGATGCTGTACTTCGGATGACCATAGAAAAACCTTAATTTGACAACACATAGAGGAATATGATTAGCAAGGGAAGCGAGAAGAGAAACAAGCAATCTTAGCAACTTGCTAATGTGCATGATAGATAAATATTCTTGACTGTCTTTTACTGTTCTTCTTTAGATCAATTGTTTAATCTTTTAGAGGAGTATTACATCATCATAGCAACATTTTTCTATATCTTCTACAAATGGAAAATGAGGAGAATAAAGCATTTACTTATAGATTTTAGAGATCATTCTCAGCAACTAGATGACTCCATAGATTGATGGACGAGATAAGCTTCTACAGCATTTGTTGGATATTTTTTATGATTATAGATGGGATGTAGCCATTATTAGTGCATATCTAACTTTGCTTTTGGCTTTAATATGCATGTAAATCCTCATTGGGCTTCTTATAGCCCAAGTCCATGGTTAAGCCTATTAAGCACATCAGCTTCTAAGAAAGGCTAAAAGTGGGTGGGTTAATCCAACGATTCCCATTGTAAACTTACAAAGCAAATCTCCCTAAGTATCCTTAAATAAATAGGTTTGATTCTCTATGGCTCCACTACAATTTAAAAGTTAGTCCATAACATAAGTCCAACCAAAGTCCATTATTAAATAAGCTCTCTATATACCACCTTTACATCATTATTGCAATACTACCATTACATCATCAACATTGTCGCTCCTGGTATCATTATTATCATCATTACCACCACTATCTTTACCATCACACTTCCATTCATCATAATCTCCACTTTTACACCACCACCATACCACTATCATAGCCACCAATTTTTATTCCAACCATTGTGAACCTACTATCCCCATACTACTACCCATAATTATCACCAACCATACCTTCACACCATCAAACAACATTGTTACTTATATTATTACCTCAACACTACCAACTTTATCACTATCGTTATTATTGCCATTGCTAGGATATATCTTCCATTTGCAACTAACTTACTCCTCATACGTTATCCCTTGATAATCACCGTTCATACGATCACATCCACCATTACCCCTACTCTACTATCACTATTACTTAATGAATAACGAGTTGATTGAACATAAGAAATTCAAAAATAATATGCTAGAACTAATTTTCTTGAAAAACAAATAAAAAACTATATTTCATTCAACCTTCTATTTTATTATTATTATAATTATATTTTTCATGGTCAAGTGTATTCACTATGTTTTAGTCTATGGTGTTATAAATATAATAGCGTGTCTATAAGTTTTAGCTTTCAGATTAATCAATAAAGGAATGATACTTAACGGTGTAGGTTTCAGATATTGCAAATTATAAATATAATAAATTACATGTGGCATATATATTATATAGATTAAATTATATAAAATATAATTAACACCTACAAGGTATTATATATCTGTTAGATGATATTTGATTACATTAATTAGAAATTATTTATTACTTATAGTATTTGTAAGAATTGGTATGTGAAATAGTATGAGAAGGCAAACACAAAAAATCATATCAAAGAAAATTTATTAAAAAAATAAGATAATTATAGACACCTAATTTTTGTCCCTTGTAATTTTAATTTTTTATTTTTTTAATAGGGTCCTAATTCAAAAAAAAATAAAAAATAAAAAGATAAAAATAATAAAAATTGACAAATGATGAAAAACCAAAAAATGAGAAAAGAAAAAAATATTTTTTTTAAAAAGTAAATTATTTTATGGACAAATAGTTTTAGTTTTATCTTAATTTAAATAATTGTTTTAGAGAGTTATGTAGTTTAAGTATAATTCAATTGTAGTAAAAATTAAGACTCAAGCCAATGGTCTAATAGATAAGTATTAGAGTATTTGATTTGGATTTAGTTTGAAGTTCGTAAGTTTGAATCTCGTCTAGCACAATGTGTCTTTTATTTTTTATTCTATTGTGATTTCTTTTTTAAAATCTAATGTTAAATCTTGACAAATCTTTTGAATCTAATATGATAAAGACTCATGAAATTCATATTTGATTAGACACGAATTGATATGAAAGATTCGTTTCGAATTTATAAATAAGGATTACATGAAATAAGGCGAAGATTTTTCAGATACATGAACGCCAAAAACTAAAAAAAGAAAATCTCAATCAATCCAATTCCCCACTCTGTTCACAATCAAGAATACTGAACGCACCAACAGTCTGCGCATTGACCCCCTGCACCGACTGACAAGCCATTGATCAACTCCGATTAGCCGCATGAACACATAGCACGTATACGACCAGCGACTCAACTATGCAACGCTACTGTCCACTAAGCACTGCATTGCATAAACACAGCACGATTTGCAGCACTAGTCCAGTACATCCAACATTCGCAACCATGCCACTTCGCATAGTAGCAAGCCAAACCGAGTTCTTACGCAATCAACACAGACGCCACTGCATCACATATGCGATCAGTCCAACTATAACAAGCACAACAGTTATGACACACACGACGTCCACTATGATTCTTGGCCAAACATAAGCTCCTCACTGACACAATTCACCGACGACAATCTATTGAATCCTTGCATAACAATTGATCAGCAATAGCAGGCCAAGCTACGACACAACTCCAGCAACCTGACTCCAACATAGCGTACTGCACCAGATTCACACATACGGCACTCCGCCGTGAGCCGCGTACACCTGGATCACAGGCTGACCAGCGTATAACTCCAACACCGTATACACCTGGAACAACAACTGTTGCTTGCCAGGCTTTTGTCCATAACCAACACCTAATAGCCACTGTTGGATGCGCGATCCGGTTACGCCGATAGTCTATACATGCGGTGAGATCACCATCACCGATAGCCTAAGAAATCCCGTCCATCGTTGACAAATCGCACCCCCTCCATGCAATTCCGAAGCCTACTGGATTACACTCTTCACGTGCATTTCCGGCAGACTCCATCATGGACACACAATTTCCATACTGCTGCGTAAGAGCTAAATCAAGTTCGGTTGCTCGATTCTTTTTAATTTCTTATTTCTTATTATTTTATTATTTTCATATTAATAATTCCCTAGTTATTTAATATAATATATGAATATATTAGTTTTAAGATATTTTTTTTGGTAGTATGTTATATGACTTTACTAATTTACTTAGATAGATAATTATTAATAGTAGAAATATAAATAGGGAGCTTAAGATTTTTTTAGATTAGGTTCTTTTTTTATAAATCATCACATAGAAAATTATTTTTTAGAAATAAAAATTAAAAAAAAAGAAATTTTTACAAAAAAAAAAGGTTATAGTATCTTAGAGAGTTTTTTTAATCACTTATAAGTTAGAGCCCTTTAGATTTTTTTTAATAAATTGAATCAATTAAAACATAAATTCGATTAGTTTTTAAAAATTAAAATAAATTAACACATTAAAATTTTCGAGAAAGAACTACGATCTTTTGATTCCGGCTAGTAGATACGTGGGCACTTTCGAAATGACGATAAAATTTGTAAAAATCTAGGTTCTTTTTTTGGTTTTTTATTTTTTTCCTTAATAAGATTAAAAAAGGATAATTTGAAGAATAATCCTAATTTCAAAAAATAAATAGTGGTACCCGTTAGGGTTTAATAGGTTAACCCCTGAATTCGGAATTCTCTAGTTTTCCATTTAAATTGAAATAAAAAACTGGTAGCCAAACCATAGTTAATCCACTCAATTGATTACAGTTTCTTTTTTTTTCCTAACTTCGATTAGATGACGACTTCAAAATTTTTTCTAAATAAAATATCGAAATTTTTCAATTTCTTTAGTCGATGATTAATATTAAATGGGTTAAGATTTGGTATTAATCGAAAATCAAGAAATTAAATTTAAATAAAGAAAACCGAAATTCAGACTCGACAATAATGAAAAATGAAAAAATAGACAATACAAGATAATGATTTCATAGTAGTACCATGCAAACAAATTATATAATGAATAGAAAATGTCACAACTAAAAGAAGATTTAATATTCTATATATAATAAAAATTTCTAGCTTGATCATAAATAAGAGTGATAATAGTAATGGCTGTGTTCATGTAACAATAATGATAAGTAGTATGTCTTTTAACTTTGTCCTAAAGTAAATCTTTATGTGGTTTAATTTGTCATAGCTTAACTAATTAATGTTATGTATATGGTATCTATATATATAATTGATTGCATTTAGAGAAAGGAATAAGAAGTTATTATTTTTTAACAAAAAGAGATATCCTTAAAATAAGTTATAAACATGGCAAGTGGTAATTTTGAAATTGATTTGAATAGAAATTCTTTCTTTTTTCTAACAATAAAAAGGAAACTTAAAGTACAAAATCAATTTGAAGTTTTAGCTATTATAACTGACTAAGATATTACAAAATTTCTTCTCTAAAAAAAGATCCATTTGGATATTACTCAACATGATAATTGATATAATTTTGTTTTGGTGAATAAAAAAATAGCAATGCTTAATATTACTTGAAAGTTGCATTGTATGAATATTCAACAATATTTGAAAGTATTCGCAATGATTTACGAGGAGTAGGATGACCTTTCAACAATTTACATGATGATAAAAAATTTACACATTTAGCTTGGTAAAGTGTTATTAAATTTTGCAATGAAGTTAGGCCTTGCTTGCTGCAATGGGTTAAAAGAAAGCCTATTTACCTATCCTTTAATTTTTCTTCTCTCACATTTTGAGCAGTACACTTCGAGCATTAATTGAAGCATTTCTTTAGGTTGGGGTAGATTTGGGTAAGAGTTGGTTTCGAACCATAAATTGGTCTGAACAGGCCCTGAACTGGCCAAGCCCGATAGTGGTTGAGCCAAATCGTCGGGCTTTAAGGGATCAAGTAATTCACTTAGCGAAACTACTGAGCTGATCCATCATTGAGTCGATGGGTTAGTCTAGTCGATTTACCTCTTAAAAAAAAAAAGAAAAAGAAAGAGAAAAGAGAGACCACTAAGTAAAAAAAAAAAATTGGATAATATCTAGTAAGTTATTATATATCAAAGTTATTTTATTTGGCATGGTGAATGAATTTTTTTTTTTAAATAATATTATCAAACTAATGATAGATAACTAATTATAAGTTAATTATGTATTAAGAATGAATAAAAAATTTAATTTTAGTTAATGTAAGTTCTTTTTTGTAAAACTTATTATATGTTAAGGACTTAAATATAAGAAAAAAATAAAATTTGAGGGAAAAAATAAAATTAATAAAAAAATTAGAGAATTAGTAGACTTAAAAAAAGAGAAAAAGAAGATCACATTATTAAAAATTATTAATATATTTTAAAAAAGAAATTAATAAAATTAATATAAAAATTAAATATTAAAAAAAAATGGTTTAAGAGCCTCGAATCGGTCTGCAATTGCCAACTCACGGACAGATTACAATTCATTATATCACCAACCTATGAACCGATAATTTAAGACCAATTTGGCTTAGTACCCAACATTAAGTGAGGGCCTAAGGTTCCTCCTATAAATGATTGTGCAATTATTCTACCACTATTTATTAAATTGTCTACCCCTTACTGCTACCACCATCATATTGCCATATCGCGTTTCCACTTTTGTCACCACTTGATTTATCATCATATCGCCATATTGCTTATACTAGCGAAGGTCAATTGGTGGTGGTGATATGAGAAAGGTGCTATAGTAGTGATGGTATTAGTTGTAAGGATAGTAGCAACAATAGTGATAATGTGTTTTTATCAAATGAGGGTATTAATACCTTTATTCTATTCATAGCTACTAATGAAATACGGTAATCTAATATAAATGATAAAATAACTATTCGTTACAATAAAGTATCATGAAAAATAAAAAATAGAGTAATATTTATTAATTAAATATTTTTTATAATAGTTACTATCAAAGATATTCTCTATACTTTTCATTCCCAAAAGACAACGAACCCTTATGTCTATAACATTATTTACCGACCATTAATAATTAGAAGTAGTGAAAATATACCTTTAGATATTTCCTCGACAATGATTGGAGCAACTACCCCAGAGTAAGAATCACCGGTTATGTAATTGCGGGTGAAACACTAGTCACTGCAGCATAATAATAATAACAATAATGAATTCGTACGCCTGTTTCGCTGCTAATGTGTCACTACTTTCATATCCACTCCAGGTATTTGAATATGAGAATCCAGTTCGAACAGGAGAATCCAAGAATATAATGTTCGCAGCCTAGTAAAATTGATTCATTATCAGTCTTAGTTCTAAACATGGGTGAATTATAAATACATTCTTAAACTATTGCCTAAGTATGGATGGACATTCTAAACTGTCAAAACATATATTTAATTTCTTATAACTTTTGAAAATATACACTTACCTCGAAATAGTAGCTACAATATGAAATCTATTATTATTTATGAACCTTTTAGTAACAATTGGTGAGGTAAGTGAATATTTTCAATTATTATAAAGTGGTAAATGTACGTTTGATATGTTTAAGAAACTCTATCCACACGTGATTGATGGTGTTGATAATTTATTTACAATATGCTAATACAACGATCACTCAAATGAAAGAAATTGTGAAAGAAGAGAATCCCATTTTTATAACCTTCGTCCACGAATAAGGTTTCAGCTTGATTACAGGTTTGTTTCCGCTAGAATTTGAATAGTCGAATTGTGCCGGACCCATGAAAAAAATAAAACAAAAAAAGAGAGTAATGGTTAGTCGTTTCTCTCATTGATTTTGAACGTAGACACTAATTTTTACCCTTCCATAGACTTAGTTTTTATTTTTACAAAAAGGGTCCTAATTCAAAAATAATAAACAAAAAAAAATTAATAAAAGATAAAAATAATAAAAAAATTAACAAATAATGAAAATACCAAAAAAATAAGAAAAGGAAAAATTATAAAGATTTCATAGATTTTTAGGAAGTAATTTATATTAGGAATAATTAGTTTAATGTTAATGTTAATTTTAGTTTAGTTAAAAATTTTAGTTTAGAGATTCAGATAGTTTAAATATAATTTAATAGTAATGAATGTTAAGAAATAAATTAATGGCCTAATGGATAAATAACAGACTACTCAAGTAGATTTAATTGAAGGTCATGCGTTCGAGTCTCAGCAGGTATTAATGTCTTTATTTTTTTATCTTTGCAAAAGATTCATATTTAATCAAGTCATATGAGTCTAGTTAAATAAGATTTGAATCTAATTCAATCGGATATAATAAGATTCGATTTGGACTTTATAAAAGAAAAAACAATAACAGGAATCACATCATTAGCTTCATCAAAAATTCAAAAAATCTACGCAATCTAACGAACAGCACAGCCGCAATCCATTCTCTCTGACGCACTGGCANAAAAAAAAAAAAAAAACTTAAAATT
Organism: Lumnitzera littorea; assembly: GCA_024138015.1. Lineage (NCBI taxonomy): Eukaryota > Viridiplantae > Streptophyta > Magnoliopsida > Myrtales > Combretaceae > Lumnitzera > Lumnitzera littorea. The sequence continues at coordinate 14,080,095 of JAMXBB010000011.1, read as the reverse complement.
TTTGGTTGGGAAACAGAAAAGTACAAAAACTTTATGTCAATTAATTGTTTCTTAGTGTTTTTTTTTTTTTGGGTTTCAATCACTATGTTTTGTTTTGTTCTGTTTTTTCTGCCTTATTTCGTTTTACACCATGCTTAACAATACTTGTAACCGAAAGTGGCACAGACATGAATTTAAAACACGAATTTAACTCATCTTTGAAAGCTTTAGTTTTGAAAAGAAAACTTTGAGAACATATGAAACACTCCAATCAAGTTAAAATAGTAATTTATTTAAGTTATAAAATTTAATTAGATCGTGTCGGTAGAAACCACATTCTAATAGGAAAATTTTCTCTATTTATTAAACTTCAAACAATTTTAGACTTATTCTAAAGTATATCATATAGAATAAATATACAATTTAAAGTTCCAATAATAGTTTTCTATAACTCTTATTTTATGTACGCATTAAATAGATTAAGTTTTTATTTTATGTATAAGGTATAAATATTTTATTAGTATTATAAATATATATATCTTACAATATTTTTATACATGATTTATTTTTTAAATACTATTTATTCTCATTTCAACTAATTCTTTATTTTCGTATCTTAATTATAAACCTACTTATGATCTAGAACATTTAAGAGCACCCTAAACCCTACCCAATTTTCTTTTCCTCCCCTACTATTCTCTCTCTCACCTGTCTTCTTTTGTTTTCCTTCATTCTAGCTAGACCCACCCCACCCCCCCCCCCAATCCCCTTGATCCTCTTGCTCATTCACCTTCCCTTCATCAATTCACTCTCAATCCATTCACCCCCACTCTCAATCCTCTTTATGCCCTTGCCTCTTGCCCAACCCAACCTACCCTACCTACCCTAACCCAATTCTATCTCTCGCTTAGACCTTCAATCCCCTTCCCCATTTCCTTCATGCGTTAAACCCCCACCATTCTCCCTTACCCCATTTCAATTCTCTGTTGCCCCGAAATCCTTATGTGCCTATCTCTCTCGCTGGCATTTAGAAACACATCAGACCGTACCCCCCAATCACTATCCTCTGGACGATTGAAATTGACACCAGACCCCACCTCACCTCAATTCTTCATTCGCACTTGTTGCTTTGAATCAAGTTATGGATAACTTTCCAAAATTATATTCTATACATTTCGAGCCACTTCAGTAATTTAGTTTTTGTTAATTATTTAAGTATATTACTATAAGGAATATAATTTCTATATTTTTGTTTGTAATAAGTTCATATTTGACATCAATTCATGTTCATCTAGTGTTTCTGTTTTGGCTTTATTTCATGAGTCAATTTGATTTCCTATTTGGGTATTGTATACATAGTATATTATTTTTATTTTTCCGTTAGTATTATGAAAAGTAGTTATTTTGTTAGTATTTGATTCCTACTATAAATCTATTTATTATCATATTGATAGTATTATTTTATATATGAATTGCTATTATAATCTGAGTCATATATCGGAATATGTATATAAGTGTATGTATGGGTTGATTCCTATTTGTTGTTGTATTCAAAGATGTATCACTATTTTTTGGGTGTAGAGTATAGTAATACTTAGGTTATATATGTACAATTTTAAGTATCGATTTGATTACAATAATTTTATTCTATTATGATTATGACCTTAATTTATTATTATTATTGATGGTAATATTATTTCTATTTTGTCGATATTATGGTTATGTAGTACATGATGTTAATTGTAAAGTATGTAAGATTTGGATTTCTATTATTAATATATCTTTTCTTTTGTATTCCTATAAACTCTAGCATTGTCTAATTAAGTATATATTCTTTTATTATTATAACGATTAGTAAAACTATATATTTTTTTAAAGACCCTCATTACGTGTCCACTTTATATTTTCCTTTATATATATATTGTACCTTACAATAGAAGTAATTAAATAATATTATATAAATATGTCAACTTTTTGTCTTGTCATATTACATATTTATATTATCTCCAATTTTTATTTTGATTTATGATTTAATTTGATTTTTTTTTTTCATTCGGAACTTTTGATTGGATAAGTTTATAGGTTCATAAATAACTTTTAGATGAAAACTTAATTATTGAGTACTTAAGGGTAAACGCGTACACTTATTTTTATCTATATTCGTAATGGTTATTGGATTCTTTGTTAAGGTTTGAGCTGTTGATTCAAGATTTGTGAGTTAGAGTTCTTTTAGCTGTTGTAGAGTAATTCCAAGTATGTAGTGCTTGGTTGTGTGGTTGCTTATGCTTATTAGGACTTAATAAGTGAATCAGACTCATTTATATTTGGCCTAAATTAATTAATTATTGGTTATGCTTAACTTTCTTACTTTAGGGGTCCACAATGGCAAATCTCAATCATTACTAATTAGAGCTTCCGAGTTTTACAATTTATAAACCTATGTTCTATTCTTAACTTTGTTTAACAGACAAGTGTACCTATCGTTTTATCGCACGGATGAGTATTGGTTTATCTCCACTGAGAAAAGGATTCAAATACTAGTACTTATCATTCTTCCTATTATCTAACAGCCCAATTTATCAGGTGATCAATTATTAAGACTCTAATTTGTTAACTAAACTATACTAATCCACAAATTAATACCACTAACTCAATGGTTACAAAAACAATTATGAACAACACACTTAATATGCAGACTTACTTCACTATTTAGGATAATATTACCAAAATACTTTTTATCCCATTACTTGTTATTTGTAAGAAACTACAGTATGTAAGTATTCTTCTCAAAACTACTTACTTCTAATCCTAATTGTATCAATTAGAATCTCTTTCTAATTAACAACCAACTCAAATCGCATTAATATCATATTAATGTATCGATTCTCCTAACAATACAACAACTTTCCTAACAATCTCTATTATTAAGAGTAAGTTGTTTCAATAAAATAGATCTATTCAATAGGATTGTCTCTCGACATATTCTATTGAAATCTATCCTAAGTTGATGTTGTGCAATACACTATACTTAGATCTATTAAGTGCAATTCATCGAAATTAACATGTATCAAGGAACTACTTTTCCATGCACTTAATCCTACTAAGTGATGTAGCAAGACCTAACGTATTACTCACACATGATAAAAGAACAAAATGTATAAACACAATGTAAAAAATAACATTGAAATTAACATGAGATAATAAAAAATACACTATACTTAGATCTATTAAGTGCAATTCATCGAAATTAACATGTATCAAGGAACTATTTTTCCATGCACTTAATCCTAGTAAGTGATGTAGCAAGACTTAACGTATTACTCACACATGATAAAAGAACAAAATGTATAAACACAATGTAAAAAATAACATTGAAATTAACATGAGATAATAAAAAATACAACTACAGTTTAAATTCATTGTAGAAATTTTTATAACGTACAACAATGAAATCCTATCGTCCCTCTCGAGTCATTCCGAGAAATGTATGATACAATATCTAGATAACTATACTATAAGTGAAAAAACACACCGGTACAGATATGGACGATTAGGTGTTTGTTGTGAGTAGATGTTCCGAAATGATCTTTAAAAATGATGTCCTTTTCTCCATAAGTTGTGGTATTTTTATATTCTCCTCGTCAAAAGACTCAAATCTACCTCTTTAAGGCATCACCTAACGTTTTTCACATACCGATTCATGTGAAAAGGTTGAAAAGAACAGTTGTACCCCTTTTATCATGCCTGTGACCTGAGGAGTGATAGTCTTAGAATGAAATACTTTTAACTAATCACGGCTGTGACTAATGCCGTGAAATCTTCGTTGCTTAATTACATATCATCATGCTTGTGACTAAGAGTGTGATCAGTTTCTTATTATGCAATCACAACCATAATTGATAGGGGGATTGGCAATACTTCCTCAATCATGACCGTGACTGAGGGAGTGATCAATGCTAGTCTTTTCATTTCTTCTTTATTAGGCTTATGATCGGGTATTTCTTGATACTACTCCAATGATTTCTTCTCCTTAAGGTCGTGATTAACTAGAAAGTCATTGTTCTTGTATATATTTCATCTCCTTACTCGTGATTTACTTGAAATCAATATTTTATATAATTAAGTATCTAAGCGTTAAGAATTAAATCATATTTATGATCAATTATATGCCTAAACATACCTTGAAAGTGTCAAGTAATTTACACTTATCAAATCCTTAAGGAAGCAACTGCTGATCATATACGTGGATTTCTTAATAGACTTTCATATGAGACGATGCAGTTAGAATTCAAGGTTTTATGGTCTTCAAACTTTAAACTCTAGACATAAAAGACTTAAAGAAAAACTTATATTATATCCACTTGTGTATGTGGACAAAGATCAAGGTGCGGCAGGGTTATGAGTACTCCTTTGATGATTACTGGCCTAAATTAAAGATAATTAAACTATTGCTTATTTATATGTTGTTACAGTTGCATTATATGCATGTGTATGTTTTGGGCTTGGCATCTGTATACGTTTATGCACCCATACTAGGCTTTGTCTCATTCCTTTATTTTTATAGATGGAGGTTGATTTGACATGTTACTATTTGTGATGAGTATGGAGATTGCTATCATCGAGTTAGGAAAGAGAGGCATTTAGCTCAGTATGTTGTAGAAGATCAAGATTTAGTTATTTAGTATATTTGAGGCTAAAGTGACTCGCTTGTGAGTCACTCAAATTGATGTATTTGGAGAATTGTTATTTTGTACCTAATAAGTAGTTGTCAAGTGATTATGGAGATTGTAGTTGGTTTTAGAACCTTAACATGTTCCTAAATAGTAAGGACACGCGGCAGATTGTGGTACCCTTAAGTTCTAAGGCATTATAGCTTAGATGGTATTAGAGCTATGGTTAGAGAACTAGAATGATAAATCAAGAGTAGCGAAAGTTGTTGGTCGTGAAGAATTTAAGTGATTGATCTGTAAGTAGCTTAAGTCATTTGATCCTTATGGAGCTTAGATGAATTTTAAACTTATAGGTTATAAAAAAGTTTAGGTTTGGTGACTGTTAAATAGATTCACTTAATAAATGCTTGAAAAACTAAGTTAGTAGCACTTAGGTTAGAAGATTATAAAACGGCTTAAGTGGTGGATCATAGAAGGACTTAGGTTGATGGATCTTTAGCAACTTAAGGTGATTGATCATAGATACTCTTAGGTTAGTTGGTCCTAGAAATCTTAGGCAATTGATCAAAGTGGCGTGACGAAAAGCGCAATCAATTATCGAAGGAACTGGGTAGAGTATAGGTATGATTTGAGAGTCAGTGAGAAGTTATCTTAGTTCCTATCTTCTTAGGTTTGATTTTCATCCAGTACACTTAAAACATTTAAGTTAAGATTTACAAGATTAAGGACAGATATAAAAATATTTAGAGAGAAACTTGAAAAGAATCACTTTATAATTGTATCTTCATAATAGGCATATTTATTAGAATAACATAATAAGCACAATTGCATGATCTATCCAAACTCAAGACTACTCATCAAACCTTACATGATGAGTAGTAACACATAAGAATTGGAATGAGGATTAAAGGTTAATTTAGGAAGCAAGATTTAAAAGATTTGAGGAAGCTTGACATATAGATGCATATAACGAGATGAATGGATGAGTCTTTTTTTTTTTAATGCCATGGCACGTTATTTTGGTTTTGTATGAGTTGGTAGTAAAGCTTATGTTATGTTTGCTAGTTTGAGTCAAGTCAGTCAGTCAGTCAAAGGTAAGTCAAGCATCAATCAAGTTTAGTTAGTCGAGTCAATATTGAGTCAACATCCATTAGCCTTGTTATATGTATACTTATGTTAAGTTGTAAGGAGTATAAATAATCTAGTGCTAATTGAAAATCTTTGATCGATAATGGTAACTAAAAGTTCATAGATAGAATATGCATTTAAATCAAGTATTTCTATTTGTGGAAATTTCAAGGACAAATTTTTTTTTTAAGGAGGGAAGAACGAAACACCGCAGTCAAGTTAAAATAGTAATTTGTTTAAGTAATAAAATTTATTTAGATCGTATCGATAAAAATTGCATTTTAGCAATTTATTAAATTTCAAACAATTTCAGATTTATTCTAAAGTGTATCTTATAGAATAAATGTCTAATTTAAAGTTCCGATAATATTTTTCTATAACTCTTATTTTAGCATACATATTAAATAAATTAAATTTTTATTTTATGTATAAGGTATAAATATTTTATTGATATTACATATATATATCTTACAATATTTTTACATATGATTTATTTTTTTAAATATTATTTGTTCTCATTTTCACTAATTCTTTATTTTCTTGTCTTAATTATAAACCTACCCTATATTCTAGAATATTCTAGAGCACTCTAAACCTTATCTTAAACCCTACCCTATTTTCTTTTCCTCCCTCATGGCAATCTCTTTCTTCCTATTCTCTTTCTTGCCTATCTTCTTTTCTTTTCCTTCGTTCTAGCTAAACCCCCCAATCCCATTGATCCTTTCACTCATTCACCCTCCCTTCATCAATTCTCTCTCAGTCTTTCTTGGCCCCATTCTCAATCCTCTCTTTATCCCTCGCCTCCCCTTAATTCTATCCCTCGCTCGGACCCTCAATCCCCTTCCCATTTCCTTCATTCACTAGACCCTGACCATTCTCTTTCGCCTCACTTCAATTCTCTATTGCCCCTAAATCCTCATGCACCTATCCCTTTCTCAAGCATTTGGAAACGTGCCGAACCTTGCCCTCTAGTCACTCTCTCGCCGACGATTGAAATTGATGCAAGACCCCACCTCACCTCAATTCTTTATTCACATTCGCTTCTTTAAATTAAGTTGTGAATAACTTTCTACAATTATGTTCTACGAATTTCAAGCTGCTTTGGTAATTTACTTTTTGTTAATTGTTTAAGTATATTATTATACAAAATATAATTTCTATATTTTTGTTTGTAATAAGTTCGTATTTGGCATTGATTTGTGTTCATTTAGTGTTTCTATCCCGACTTTATTTTGTGAGTCAATTTGATTTCCTTTTTTAGTATTGTGTACATAGTATATTATTTTTATTTTTTCTTTATTATTGTGAAAAGTAATTATTTTGTTGGTATTCGATTCCTACTATCGATCTATTATTGTTATATTGGTAGTATTATTTTATATAAAGTTGCTGTTATAATTTGAGTTGTAATTAGAATATGAGTATAAGTATATGTATGGGTTGATTCCTGTTTTCTGTTGTATTCGGAGTTAGGTCATTATTTTTTGGGTGTAGAGTGTAATAATACTCATGTCATATGTAGGCGATTTCAAGTAACGATTTAATTATGATAATTTTATTCTATTATGATTACGACCTTAATTCATTATTATTATTGATGGTATTATTATTGTTATATTATTTCTATTTCATTGATATTATGGTTATGTAGTGTATGCTATTAATTGTAAAGTATGTACAATTTGGATTTCTATTATTAATATATCTTTTTCTTATATACTCCTATAAGCTCTAGTATCATCTAATTAAGTATATATTATTTTATTGTTATAACGATTAGTAAAACTACATATTTTTTTAACACTCCCATTATGTGCCTACTTTATATTTTCCTTTATATATATATATATTGTACCTTATGATTTAAATAATTAAATAATATTATATAGATATGTCAACTTTTTATCTTATTGTATTACGTATTTATATTATCTCCAATTTCTATTTTGATTTATGATTTAATTTGATTATTTTCATTTGAAACATTTGATTGGATAAGTTTATGGATTTATAAGTAACTTTTAGGTAGAACCTAGTTATCAAGTACCTAAGGGTTAACGTGTATACTTGTTTTCATCTAGATGCATGGTGGTTATCGGATTCTTTGTTGAGGTTTGAGTTATTGAGTTAGGATTTGTGAGTTATAGTTCTTTTAGCTATTGTTGAGCGATTTTAAGTACGTGGTGCTTGGTTGCTTGCTCATGCTTGTTAGGACATAGTAAGTGAATTGGACTAATTTTTATTCGACCTAAATTAATTGATTGTTGGTTGTGCTTGACCCGATAGCTCTAAGGGTTCGTAATGGCAGATTTCTAGAGGAGCAATTGCTAATCATGTATGGGGATTTCCTAATGGACTTTCATATGGGGCAATATAGATAGGATTCTAGGTTTTATGTTCTTCGGACTTTAGACTCTAGACATAAAGAACTTAAAGGAAAACTTATATTAGATCCATCTATGTATGTAGATAAAGATCAAGGTATGTTGAGATTATGACTACCCTTTTGATGATTGCTAGCCCAAATTAAAGATAATTAAATTGTTGTTTGTTTGTTTATATATTGTTACAGTTGCATTATATGCATGCATATATTTTAGGCTTGACATTCATTTGTGTTTGTGCACTTGTATGGGCTTTGGCTCATTCCTTTATTTTTATAGCCGATATGATAGTGGGTCTCGAACCAAGACTGAGGTAATCGGGGTTCAAGTGGGTATGATGAATAGGAAGTAAAATAGGTGGGTTTAATAGTAAATGTGTATGGATATTATGCATTAAGACATAAACACAATCAGGGGTTGAGCTCGAAATAGAGTTTGATATGACTCACGAACACTAAATATCGCTCGAGTTTCAAATGAGAGGTTAAATATGACTCACTAAATCGCTTAAATGAAGGGTTCACCATAATCTTAGGGTTAAGATTAATAAGAACACAAGAGAGATTAAAGAGTTAACTAACACTCAATAATTCAATAAAAGCTAGCTCTAAGAGTTCAAGTATAACTTTGCTCGAAACTGGAAAGTTTCAAGCTTAGGAATATTTTGTTCATTGTTTAATGATTGTCTCTACTAATTACAATTATTGCTATTTATAGCAAGTCCTAAACTCTAATGGAAAAACTGTAAATAATGTATAATGTCTTAAACCTTAAAGAATTGGGCCCATAAATAAAATAAAGAAAACATATACAAAAATACAAAGCTATGCGTTTAATAGAAGAAGTCGGCATGCAGTCACTCGGCTAATCTTGGAAGGAGTAAGATCCGACTTAGATGAGGTTGGCAATTGGGTGTCCGAGTTCAAAGAGTCTCTGAAGTCTCACAGTGCTTGGTTGGAATACTCGAAAGGTCGACCCATAATTATCGATTACTAGGATTAGTCGGCATTAGTCTCTCTATACCATATCGAATGGTTCTTGGGTCCCGAGTGCTCGGCTGTATGGTCTCTTAACTTCTCGGTAGACGATAGACTTGATGCTGAGTGGCTCCTTTTCTTCCCTTCAGTTTTTTGTTATTAGCTCGGCCTCAACAAAAGCTGTTAGGACTCGGCTTTGAACAATTCAACCTCAGGTTAGAATAGGTTAGCTTTTCCAATAAGTCAGCCTCGGCTTAGAGATAGTCATAGACTGATTCCTATTATTACCGTTAGGCCGAAAAGCTCATTTGACAAATTCTTCAGCTAGAACAATCAAAATTTATCTATTACAATCAAAATTAATAATTTCCGTTGTGAATCATTCTCTTAGGAGACTAGTTTTTTACATTACTAAGTTATAATAACCTTGGTGTGTGAGAAATTGGTTGAGTTCACATTTATAATAATTAGACGCATTATAAATAAAAAAATTCCATGAAAATATTTAAAGTTTTGTTTTTTAACAAGTATTTTCAAGTCACTTATTAACATTTTTCATTCTAAAATATTATAATAACGAGTTTAATCAAACTCAATTAGATCGCAAAACCCAATTAGCCTTACCACACATAAGCTTAGTCATTAGGGATGCAACCGAGTGGATTGTTAAAATGTACTCGACTTGTTGAACTCGATAAAAACCCTATAGAGTAATACTCTATAAGGTTTAGGGTCAGGTTTTGGAATATAATTTAAAACCCTATAAGGTTTAAAGTCGAATTTTGGAATTACAAAAGAACCTAATAAAAAACTTGACTCGATAAAAAAAAGTATATATTAGTAAAAATGTTTACTTTTAACTTATAGAACATACATATTTTATATAAGCTTTACTTTATATAACATATTTAATTCTCAATTTTTATTATTTTATAAGTTAGTAAATATGATATTATAAACCTTATAATAACTGTTTCTATAGGGTCTTTTGAATCTTACAAAAATCCATCCTTATAGGATAGGGTTTTGAAAATAGGAGATAAAACTCTATAGGGTTTTTATAGAATTTTGGAAAATATTAAACTCTATAAAGAAAAATTGGGTTTCACAAAATTTGTTCCAACCCGCTCCAATTATATCTCTATTCGTAAGAAATCCAAGACCCAAATATCGGAATAGAAGGAGCCCAAGCAATAGTTCAAAAATTCTGGACATAACTTATCCAGTTTTTTAGCCTTGCATAAACCCTCTATTTTATAACTTAGAAGAGAGGATGGTATCATATAAATACCGATTTCAAAAATCAGTCCAGACAAAGCAGAGCAACCGGGTCCCTACGTGAGCCCAGGGAACAAAGGATCATCCTCTGGGCTCCCCTCAGATTAAACGTAGTAAAATAGCTGAACATCCTGAAAATCTCCTAACTCCTGTGTACCTCCAGTTAATGCCCCAACAGAAAAGTTTCAAATCACATTTAGATACTTTTTTCCATGATGTTTAAGAGAAAAATAACTTATTAATACTAATACGCTATGTGAGTAATATATAATTATTAATAAAATTTTAACATACATTAGCAAAAGAAGGTATCTTTTAAAAAAGTATTAATTATATTTTTATATGTTAAAATTTTATAAATATTTATATTTTACTCATCGATTTACGAAGCATATTAATATCGTTAAAACTTTTCCTTATTTAAAAAGATATTACATTACAACATGAAACAATGTAAAAAGAAAAAAAAATGAATTTACAAAATACCCGGTTTCAAGTTTGAATGGAAGATTGTCTTCAAAACCCAAGGAGTCCTTGATGATTGCTTGTGATGATACAAAACTTGATAGAAGAAGGAAATGGAGTACAAGAAGAAGCGTTTTCTATGGTAGTTAGCTGCAGTCAGGATCTAAATAAAATCCCATATATAAGCAAGACCGAAGTTTTTAAATGAATTATTGATGTAGCAAACTATGAACAGTGAAGGAAGTGTGTTTCTTTATCATTAGTAGATAATCAGACATACAGCCAGATCCAAATGGCGTAAAGTTGATTACTTTATTCAAACATGGATAGACGGCTGTTATTTTCTGATTTTCTAGCTGCGTTATTTCCATTTTTTAAGACATGTTAATCTTTAAATTGAATTCATTTCTCATTTTTATTCTACATCTGTATCAATATCAATGATACCTATCTTTTAAAGAAAAATAAGCTAATTATGCATTAGTCATGCACAATTATAATTTAAAGTTAAAAATTTATGCCTTTACAGGAGAAAGAACATTCTTTTTTCTAATAATGGAATAATCAGTTTTTATTATATGATTAATTTATATTTTTAGACACCTGTATTGTAGATATGTCATCACTAATATTTTACCGAAAACAGAGAACTTCAATATTATTGGCGGTACCTTTTTAGGTGATGAAAATCATGACAACCCAGGACTATAGTTTGGACTTTGATTAAATAATATTGTAGTACTCTCAAATAATTGCAATTATTAACAGCATTCAACGGAAGTGACTGTGCAAGATAAAGATGGTACTTAACAAACAGCGTTGGCTATCACGAAAAAATATCAATTAAAAATGAGGAAAAATGATTCCACTATTAAAAAGAGGAAATCATTCGTCTCATTCTCAATCTATAGTGATGAACCATCATCAGGAATTTCGACTCTATGGCCATGTTAAGAGATATTACTAACTTACCCAGTTCGTCAAATTCAAAAGTAATAATGAGATTCCACTATCCACCGTGGTTAAAGTCACGTGAAGATTCATCCAAACTAATGGTGAAGAATTTTTGGCATGACTTGGTAGTTCAATTCAATGTGTCTGCCAAGATGGTTTCTGCAGGGACGAAAATTTACGGTCCTATATGCCTGCCTCCAAGGTGTCTCATCCAATAAGGAATGTCAACCAAAGTATTGTCTTTACTTTGCCGTTATTTGTTGGATTTTTCGGTCCTCTGATTCCGTTGCCGTTATCCATTACACCAGTAGTGTTTGTTTCATTCCAATTCCTAAGTTTTTTTTTTTTTTTGTTTAATTCATGGGTGAACAATAAATTATTTTTTATCTATTTCATTAGCGATTGTTTATTTATGGATTAATCGTACTGCACAATTCATATGAGAAGTCAAAACGGTTATTTTTCTTTTCTTGTCTCTTTTTAATTATTTTTATCTTTCAAAATATTTTGTCATGTGATATTCAATTTTAATGGCCTAACACATGTGCATTTATGTGCAATGTGCATGAATGCATATTAACCATAATTATTTACTACAGGAATTCGTCAATACGTGTCATATCTACTAGTGGTTTGATCCTTCATTTAAAAACTAAAGAGTGACGTGGTGGATGTTTATAGTTTAAACTATTAATTCAAATACCAAAGTCACATTTCATAATTTAATATATAAAAAGTTACGTACTGTGTTTTCCACATATTGTATATTAAACAAAAGTAATACTCATTTTACAAAAGATATTAAAGACGTGGACAATTCTAATCAAAATCTCATTTTATAATCTCGAAGACGATATTTTATTAGTACTATTATTATATTATTACCATTTAAGCTTTTTCGCCATGCTCTTTTTTAAATTATTTTTATTAAGGACCATCGATTTCTCTAAAAATTTTATTGACATATTATTTAATTATTCAATCATATAGTATATTAATGCTACGAGTCTACTGCATACCAATTATTTGAGTATAATTGCTAATGTATACTTCCATATTTCCCTTGTATCATTGTTCACCCATATAATTTATACAGTATAGATGTTTTCATAAAAATAAAAAAAAAAATAATTCTTAGAGTATTGCATCGGCATCATAATATGATGTGCTGATAAATAAATCAGAAAACATACAACTTACAACCACTAATAAATTCATGATCATGATTTTGAAAAAGAAAAGAAAAGGAAAGAAATAATAGTTTAATACCAATGGAAAAGCTATAAAGTTAGCGAAAAATTTAAAGTACTAGTGTAATAGGTAAAAAAATAATTGCTATTGAAATAGATAAGAAATAATTTATTGGTTGCCTTTATTTTTTTGTTCATAATTATTGTTTTCCTATGAATAAATAAAAAATAATACTTGACAATTGGGATATAAGAAGCAGTGCTATACTAGATAACGGCAACAGAAACAGAGGACGGAAAATCCAACAAATAACGGCAAAGCAAATGTGATATCTAGAATGACACGTATAGCATCCTTATTAGATGAGACAGCTTGGAGATAGGCAGTGTAGGGACGGCAAATTTTGGTCCGTTCCGCAGGATATTGCTTTTCTCAAAGTCTTCGGATTCGGTGCTAAGGATTGAGGACATGGCCGAATAAGGTTTACTCGCCACTCCATAATCGTTTGATTTGTATTGTTGTAATCATATTTCTATGTAACAAGAAGATCATACTCCTCGTCACTTGATTAGAGCTTGCATTTTCGCTACACTAACAGTGAGATTAGCGAGGGAATCAGATCAAGAATTGAAGAAACACGTTAATAAGACGGTGATTTTGTAATTTACCCAATTTGATTTATTGATGATCATTGTTGTCTTTCTTATAAGCCTAATTACACAACCACATTGATTGAGATGATGCTTTTACGATTTATCTGATTATTTAGCGGCTTTTCATATGATTTATGCTTGTACTTTGCTTCCAAGAATGAATGTATGGATTCTTGTTTTAACCAAGTCTTATCTTTTATAAGGACTAAAAAAAAGAGAATCGAATGTATTCTATTATATGAATAGAACAGTAATCACGTTATATAAGCTATATTCTTGATATAATCATGTAATTTCAATTGTTGCTCTAGTGATGATATTATGGCATAGAATTTTATTTTTAATTAGTGGTGTTTAAATAAATACTTCAAGGTTGGATATGGAATCAAAGACGCAATTCAAAAATTTTGCATTTGATTAGATTGGATAATGAGTGAATCTATCAAACACGGCTTGAACTTGTTTAGGCTTGTACCTCGGAGCTATGTGACAAGCACCCAATCATATCATAATAAAACATATCAGCCCATAAAAAGTGTAAAAGTCATTTCATTATTATGTTGTAGCTTAGAGATCAATTAAAAATCCGTAATTTATTTTCCAAGACCATCGATATCCAACTAAAATAAGTAGGCGATAAAATTAAAAGTTTTGTTTCTCTACCTCTAGATATTTAGAAACATAATGTGGATAGAGTGATTCCATAATAGATTATCCCCCTTTCTTCGTTAAAGTGGGTAATAAGCAAGCCATCTTTCAATCATTGCAAGACACTCTTTAGGTCTGTATTCTGGAGCTGTGTGTCCACCTCCCTGCCCAAGATATATGGGGAGTAAAATGAGATTGAGGGATAAAGCCTATAAAATACTTGAACTTTCATATATATATATATATATATATATATATATATTATTTTAGTACTTAACTTTTAAACTTGTTTCTTTTAATATCTCGATTTTTTAAATGAGATTAATTAGTATTTTTATTATAACAACCTTTATTATAAAATGATAGAATAATAATATAAATATGTAAACTTTCATTTTGTTTTCAATTTAGTGCTCAAACCTTATTTTTTTATTTTATTTTGGTACTTCAACTTTTTTAAGTGAATTAAATAAATATTCTTTTTAACGATTGTTATAACAAAAATACTAATTTGTCTCATTTGAAAAATTATGGTACTAAAATGAATAAGTCTGAAGTTTAGATATTAAAATATAAAACTTTGGGTATTTTTAGTGGCTTTATTCCATGAAATTGATAAAGCAAAAAGAAAAAAAAAAAAGACATTTGGCTTAAAACTTTTGATTAAGTTAGATAAGGATAGGATTGGAGATACTTAAATGAGCTCGAATTTAAGCTATTGTGTAAAGAGACAGTAGATCAATTTTATTACCCATTTGTTTCTTTAAATTTACAATCAACCTACTTTTTCTCCTTTGACCTTTATAGGTAAAATGGATTCGTTTAGTATCCATATCAGTTTTTTCTGATGCCAACATTGATTTAACTTTAAAGAATATTTATTGAACCATATATGTCGTCTTCATGACTCAAGGTTAAATTCTAGACTTCTCTTGTTTGATTAGATAACTGTAAGATCGGTAAAAATATGATCACGGAGTTCACGTTACTCTTGAATAAAGTTAAGTATCAAAATATATAAGCTCTTGTATAGTTGGATAGGTTTATAGATATAGGTATTATAAGTTTTGATTTCAAATTTTTGGAACTTGTTATTTCTGCAAATAAGGTAAAGTGTATGACCTCATAACTACCCTACAACCTATACATTGTATAATTAATAATCCAAATTTCAAGGCCTTTAATATTTTCCGTATGCATGGTATCTCATATCTCATATGCAAAAAGAGAAGTAATAAGTGCAAATTAAAGTTTGATTGGAATGATCTATATCTCATCTAGCCGGTTAGATTTACAAGCTATTATTCTAGCCGAACAACAAGACAATTAAGTATGTCTCAGTTCTTTAACCTAAGTTGGTATTGTGGTTCAAATTTGTTGTATTAAAATGTCTCAAATAATTAATCCAAAATCATAGTAAAGGGTAAATTGCCATTTAAAAACCAAGGGCAATGTGGTCTTTTGACCTTCAAAATCCATATTACTACAAGGATCATTTAGTAGTCCTTATTAAAGAATTGTTCTTTCTATTTTGAGACTACTTTGATTCTACCACGAACCTGGATAGAAACCAAGTGGAAACCTTATCTCTCTTGATAAGTAACCCACTTATCTTTTCTCCTTTTTCATTTATGTGGTTTTGTAAAGTAAACCCTGACTTAGATTTAAATAATTAAGAAAGTCCAATGAAGTTGGAGATTCATTAAGTAATTGTTATGTGATTTAGTTAATAAAATGGATAAATTCATTAATTGAGATTAGAAGATAATCAACTTTGGATAAACAATAAATATAATGTTTTGAAATCTAAAATGGATTAAGATTAAAGTTAAAATCTAAAACAAAAATAAGTTTTAGCTAAATGGGTTTTTAGCAAATACAGACGGGATTTTCAAAGTTTAATTAAACAAGGCATTCAAATGAAAAACGGTTTCGAGTATGAAGGATGGATTAATATAGGCAAGAATCAATTATTGAATCAAATGAAAACTTAGTGAATTAAATGAGTGTTTTTGAATTCAAGGTTGAGGTTAAGTTCTAAAGGACCTACATTTTGGTCAAATTAACTATATTTTGGTAATCCGAATAAGGTATAGAAGGGAAAACTTTGAATCTATAATAGTTAGTCAACTGAACTACTATAATAGTTGCCTGTCATCTTAATTTTGTTTAGTTAACTAAACTCCAAAATTTTAATCGATTGCTTTTACATTTTCTTAAAGTGCTTAAAAATTAGTCTTCGAAAACATATTGTGATTAAAGTGTTCATTTGGAGCTAAAAGTTATGACTTATTAAAATTTGCAGTTTTTATCCGTTGAATCTATGAGAGGTAGATCATAGTATTACATATATCATATGATATAGGCTCTATTATGGTTATAAAGGTCATGGGTATATTTGGTTCTAAATATTTGCCACATATTTATGACATATGAAAAAATGAATGCATTAAAGGAAACAGGAACATGCTATTTTCTTACCCTTATAGTAGTGTAAGTTAAATCGAATTCCTCCTTAGAGGTATATAATGTAACATACCTGTAAAGGTGCAATCAACACAAATTCAAAACATTCGTTGATAGAATCAATTGTAAAGTCCTACAAAACATTAATTTATGGTAGAAATTCTGAATAGATGCAGTAATAAGGACTTACCCAGCTGTTTGTCCATCAACATACCATGGTGTCCAATCGGCCGCCAATTTAGATAAATTTAGAGACTGTATCCATTTATATGTACCGATGTATGGAATTGCCAAATCATGATCACCACTGTATATGGACATAAACGCTTGTTTAATGAGAAAATATCATTTTGTTTTTCCCTAATAGCATTTGTCTTCATATGTAGGTTTCTTGGTTTTCAAATGAACAATGATTAAATTGAAGACATCTTATTGCAATAAAAAAGAAATAATAATTTGATGTATATGTTAGAAGGTAAATGCATTGAATCAAATCCATGTATTAATTCATAAAGTTTATCAATCTCTCTCTCTCTCTCTCTCTCTCTCTATATATATATATATATATATATATAAAGTTTTTTTCTTCGTATACTTTTGCTCGCTTAAAACTTTTAATAGATCAGAGCAAAGTTTATTGACTTGTATTAATATCTTAAGGCAATTTATACACTTCATTGGAACCAAATGCAACTCTTTTGCAAAAAATAATATCCTGCACATTTCTAACCATAAAGGAAAACCTAAATAGCAAATCGAACTTTCGAAAGAAATTTTTTCTCAATCTTTCTTTATCGTGAATTTTTTTAATAATTTTTCTTATTAAATTCAGTTACTTAATGTTTGGACCATTCAAGCCAATACATCCAAAGATGTTGTAATGTGTCTGAAATTTTCACAAAGTACGAGTCTCGAGTGTATATGAATTCAGAGCATTTTATGAATTAGTAGGGTTTGTTGGTTGATCGCAACATTACACTTGACTCTGAGTTAATAGTTTTCCTTTTTGTTTTTTTTCCTTCTTCTCTTATTCCACAAACTCAATTTCTTATATACAAGGTCATTGAGGTTGTTTTTATAACTTTGCAGTTATGCTAGTACATGTGTTAAGAAGTATGAAAGAATGTTGAACATAAACCTAACGACTCGGGATCCAATTATGGTTAGTTGCTTTGTAAGATTGTGAGATAAGAACTTTGTAGGCTGTATCTATAATGTTACACTAGTAGACTTGTTTTAATCGTACGTATGCTTCTTATTCAATTTTAAATTTCTTTCATGTAAAATTTATAGCCAGGAGAGGTTATTGATAAAAGAGGCTAAAAGTAACACGTTGACTAAGGACCAATCAAAGCTTGAAATGAAATATATGGGCAGGGAAGTTCCAAACAATTTAATTACCAGAGATTGAAATGGATATCATGTGGCAATGATTGGTGCCAAGAGACTTCACAATGAGGCACAAAGTTTAAAGTAATTAGAAGATATCATCTAGGTACAAGATGATTGGGGCTCTTAGGATGGAGATTGAGTTTACATAATGTAGAGCTACTGAAAGTTTGAGACAAAATATAAATTGTCGAAAAGTGTCCTAAATTTTCATTGCTTAGCAGCATTTGTGTTTGTAAGTGAAGACTAGACAAAAGAGAAGTTAATAGTTAGAATTAATCAAGTTAAGTTCACTAAAAAGAATTTTGATCAACATAGAGGATTGTTAATCAATCAAGGTAGTCGATAATCATTCGATGAGAAGTATTAGGACAGCTTATGAAGTACCTCTAAAAATAAATCTAAAACGATGGGCAATATGGACACTTGCCCATGAGGCCTCTTCTATGAATAGGCATTGAATCCTTTCTCACTTTAAGAAATCAAAGTGATACTCCCTCAACTCTCATCCTTAAACTTAAAGGCATACTACTATAACTCTCGTGATTCTTGTGCATGCTTTCTCTCTCTCTCTCTCTTCTAAGATGGTGTACAAGAACCATCATTATAGGTAAATTAGTAATCTCTTCAAGGAGACTCTTCTAATCATCAATGTTAAGGTAAGCGCTTCAATCAATTCTCTTTAGGAAAACCTAGAAAACCCTAACCTTAGCAAGTGTAAATTATAATGCAGAACAAAAAGTGGTTAAGAATTGATTATGACAGTTAACTTAGGCTATGAATCAAATAAAAATTATTAAAGATGACAACTTTATGGAATAAAGTGGTTGAAATAATGATTTAGAACACGAAAAGTGCATATAACTTAAAGTAATGCTTACACTATTTCCATTTATCCTTTATGAGACTTGATGGAAACTAAGTTGGGGTTTATGTACAAGGACAGTTCATCCAAATACCTAAGGTCGATACGGTAACCCTTAAATGCCTTAATTCCTCTAAAAAGTGGGATTTACAAATAAATAAGTAGGAAAAACAAAAAATAATCCAAGATATGCATTCAATAGCATTTTGGATACTAGTTAATGTTACATTATGATTAGGAATTTAGTTGGGATTTTATCAAGAGCATAAGTAGAATTCAAGTATAAGCCTATTCTTTCAATATTGTGACTCCATGGACTTGCCCTATGCTTTCAAAATCCAACTCTAAGGATCTACCTCATACTTTGAAAACCAATCCTAAGAACCCGCTTTACACTTGTAAAATCCAACTCTAGGGATCTAATGGATGCACAATATAAAAAATCAATTTAGGGAGCACTATGAGTTTATACTTTCAAAGCTGACTCTAAGGGGAACTTATGGATCAAAAAATGATTCCATGCGGTGTATACGTGGATTCACACATTTAAATTGACAAATGCCTCCATGGGCTATACTTTCAAAATCGAGTTTAGGAGTCTAGATCCAATTGCTTATCTGTTATTATATTAGTTTATATATTGGTAAATAAATAGGTTGTGTGATGCATGAATTGTTTGTTGAATTAAAATTATTAGGCATGTATATGTTTGGCATGTTTGCACTTAGTGGTTATGTGCAATTATCTTAGATATGATTCGTACTATGGAGGAACAAACGAATCTAGTACTATGAAGAAGATCTTGATGATTATTTGTATTAGAGAAATTCTTAATTTTGATTCAGTAGTTCTCATATGTTTCTAAACTATAGTTATCAAGTCCAACTAAATTTTCACTTGAATTTTAGAGAATCTTCCATGATTTCCAATTGTTATATTGAAGTCTTATGAGATCTTAATAATAAGACTTTGATGGAATTATTATATCAAATATGTGGATTCATATTTCATTTATGAGCCTTATATGCTTATATTGTGTAATGAGTACACAATAGAGTTATTGCACCTCTATTTAGGGCATAATAGCTAACTTGCTTAGTATAAATGTAGGGGTTCGATTAGAGTGGTCACATATGTGCTGCGTAAATAGCATACTACATGTGGCTTTAAAAAAATGATGCAAGACTGTCACTTAAAGGGATGATTAGGTAAGAATAAGATAGGGAGGAGGAACAGGTAACCTTAGTATCTCAAAATGCACTAATGACAAACAAGGCAACTTTAAGGGACCTTAGGCATTCACCTTGTAGCTAGAGCGAATGAGACCAATTCTTTGTATGAACGCTATTTTATCATAGAGAGCAGAGTTTTTACAATGAAACACCGTTTTTCTAATCTCTCTTTTTAAGAGTTCCAAATGATGAGGAAATATTGGGTATTTATAGGCTCTTGGGTACGGTGGCATCCGTTGATTATCTAGATGATCAACGAATGAGATGAAGTTTGTTTAATTCATGATTATTCAAAATGTGCTAGCTAATGGGCCTAAAACTAGTAGTCTTCCTTATAAGTGCATAAGCTTGCTAGAAAAAGGTTAGAGGTGGACAAATCAATGCAACGATCCCTATTCCAAGCCTACCAAGCCAAATCTCCCTAAATAATCCCAAAATGGACTAGACTCCTTAGGCCCTATCACTTGGCCTAAGGGGTTAAGTATAAATAAAAAATGGGTTTATCCCAATAACTAATATAACAATTTTTAGCCCTCTATACTTAGTTTCTTATATACTATCTTTTCTTGCTAATTCAATTTCCTATATTAGGTTATAAGGTTATGGTTTTGTAACTCTATGAATAAGCCATTACTTGTTATTGGATGTTGAAAAGCAAGTTGAGTATAAACTAAAGGAATCTATTGTGGTTAGTTCTCGGGAAGCTTACAAGTGAGAACTTTACATTGATTATGATACATTAGTGAATCTATGCCATCTTGCCATTTTTTACTTGGAGTTGGGATTTCCCTTTGGAATTCATGTGTTAATTTTTTTTTTTTTTCTCTTGCTCTTGTATGTTTTATCAACTTATAACAAATAATCTTTATCTAATTTCAATTCAAATTGTTTATGTAGCTTCATAGAATCCACTAAAAGTAGAAACCCATCTTTGAATTCTCAACATTAGTAGACTTATGTCAAACTCAAATAAATCCTGTAGGTTTTGAGTTAGGTAATTACTGCTATATTATAAGAGTGTTTCAGAGATGCTTTTTAAGTTAGTTTGCAACTATACCATAAAATCTATACCTTTTATTCATTATTATTTTAAAGCACGTATATAAAATTGTGATCATCTAAAGTTAAAATGAACAATAAACTAGTTCTTATCAACTGAAGTTATAATTTACAAGATTGAAAAATTTTGCCATATGGTTAATCAATATTGTAATTGCAGCTAGTTAATACCTGTAAATTAGGGCACGATAAGATTTTCTGGTGAGGTTCCGATGATATTCCAAACTGCATTTTACATCCTTAGTATAAGCTAGGGAACTATTGCATCTAGCCCAATCTCCCTTTGTTCCCTACATTTTGTTATTACCATAAAGTTAAACCATAATTTGATGAAACCATCGTAACATAAGAATATTATTAAATTATAGAAATACATTATCTTCTATAAATTATCTCAACATTTAAATAGCATTTCCTTTTTAAATTTATTCAATTTTTAAAATATTTTTAAATAAATATTACATTCCTATGGAAGCATAGATATAGATGTTTCACATGAATTCAAGGTAAAAGGATAAAGTGGAGGGATGTATAATATATCTGGCATGACCTTAAGGTCATTTTTAATCCTAAATCTCATACAATTTCTTAAATGCTACATCAATATTTCAAGGAATTTTCTTTTTAAGGATTCCTTCACTTTATTCTTGATTTCTCTAAGAAGTGCTTTTATAAGATATAAAAAAATATCTCTTTTTATTATGTCCAACTTTTTACAACAAAAAGAAAATAAGTAAATAAATAAAACATTAAAATTCAAAAGGAGGAAAGGATAAGTCCATGATAGAAGACTGCTTATAAATAGTGAGCGAGTACAGGGTAGGTAGAGTATGGAGTTCTATCCATACTCTATCCTATAGGTACTGGTTTTTAAACTTTTGGAACTGGAACCTACCCTGTGGCACCATAGAACTAAAGTGCTGTAAGGTACCTTATGGAACTTATAATAGTTTTTTGCCTTATAAATTCAACACAACACATTTTTAATAATGGAGTCTTTATGAAAAATATATTCATTCATTGAATAATAAACTCATAGAAATTGATTTTTGATACATGTTACTTTTATCTTCACAAATGATACATTGGAAAATAAACTTGATCCTAAGATTTCACTTTTCCTCAACAAAGCTTCTATGAATAACTTTTAAGCATTGTACACATCTAACCCTTTAATAAACTTGTCAAATATAATTAGGAGCATGTATAGCACTATCATATTAGCTTGTAAGAAACAAAACCTTTTAAGGCTATAAAATGCAACAATATTCTTCTTTTGTTAATATTATTTAATTATTATTACGAGATGAGTACATATAGCTTGAAACTTGTACCTTATATACTTAAAAAATATAGGTTCCAAAATGGGTATGGGGAATGCTATGATAAAAATTAAGGGCCAATTACGAGATCTTAAGCTCAAGAACTTACTTCTTTAGTATGCTGAGCTGCTTAGAAGGACCTAACTCCAAAAGAGGAGTAATTCCTCTAAGCCAACTTGGTATATTTTCTAAGTTGCCCTAACCCATTTACTGTCACCTGAATGGAGGAAGACCCTATTGACACTGTCAACACCTATTAGAGCTTAACATTAAGCTTATATGATCTCAAGCTAGTAGGTATCCAAGCTTAAGCTGACCAATTACTATGCTGACCTACTAAGCTTGAGTTTCCAAGTTCCCATTTTCAAAGCAAGTGCTCCCCAAACCCCTAATCTATAGAGTTGTCGACTTGAAGTTAACCCAGTTAGCTCAGCTTAGCTCAACATTCAGCACCTATTTGGACTACCAAACTGAGAAGCGGACATGTGTCTTACCCTCTGACATCTGTATGTACTATCTTTTACGAAGGATATTTCTCTTCATTTGTTTACGAATTTGCCCTTGTATATTATCTACTTTCCCCTTTTTAGTAGGAATTTTTTTTAGTAATTTATAGTAACTTAGGCCTTGCCCTAATTGGGTCATATAAATATGTACATCATGTATCAATCACATCATCCAGAATATTGAATACAAAATTTTTCCTTTGAGCTAAGTGTTTTCTACTTGCTCTCTTTACTCTTATCTAAACCATTGGAGCATGAACTAGTGGCGAGTAACCTTAGTTGCACTTGTACATAATGTTAAGTATGGCTTGAGCTTGTTTAAGGCATTGGTGCATCATATCTAGTGTCAGTGCATGAGAATCCCTGCTCAACCTTTAACCTCTATTCAATCTTTTGAGTTATCTTGTGGCTTGGACCCATTTTTTTACGTGATATCTTCGGTTGTATGTTCATCCATGGCCATTGCCCATATTATCTTGGTATCAAAGCTTAGCTACATTTGAATAAGTTTCTAATACTTTGTGCTCTCGAATGTCTTGTTATAGTGCGTCGTGTATAGTTAGTGGGTCAAAACCTAAAATGGTTGGAGTAGGGTTCTGTATTGTGGAAGTTAGTACTTTACTCTCTCTTATTTTGGTACTTACAAAACAAAGTATGTGGTTTTTATTGGTTTGCAATTGTCTTAAGCATTATTAGTATTGCTTTAGTAGTAGTTGGAGTGTAAGATATTGAGTTGATTGTTCAAAGAAGAGTTTTTTTAGTGTGGTCCAATTGTTTTAACTAAAGGAGTTAGTATATTGAAATAGTAAACAATGTCAGACTTGAGTATTCAAGGAACTCTTAGAAACTAAGAGAGTAACAAGCTAAAGATGACCAAAATAGTGGCCGAGCGAATGAATTACCTAAAAGAGGTAATGGCCAACCTAATTGAGCTAATTTCCCAATTCAACCACCCCGAGCTGGAGGAGTGGATAGAATTGCTCGACAAAGGTTTGCTTAGAGGAAATAGAAGAAGAGTATGGGAAGTTAAGCGATGAGGAAGAGTACTATGACTCGAAGAAAGAAATATCCAAGCTCCTAAGGTAGAGGGACTAAGATTACAAATCCTAAGCTTCTCTTGTATTGGTGACATTGAAGACAACCTCAACTGGGTTGATAGGATAAAGAAGCAATTTGAATGCCATAAAGTACCTAAGAATATTAAAGTAAGACTTACTATCTTGGAATTCATATGATATACCGCTCTATGGTAGAAGAATTTGCAAGCTACATGATAGAGAGAAGGAGAGAGAGAAGTTTGGGATTAGGATGAGATGAAGACAATAATGAGAAGAAGATTTGTCTTGAGCTATTATCTACATGATGCATTTAAAAGATTACAAGAGTTGAGACAGGAGGATCAAGTGTTGATGCATATGTGAAGGAGGTCCAAATGTTAATGATTTACTGTGAAGTTGTGGATCTAGAAGATAGGATTATCTCTAGATTTATTAGTGGATTAAAGTATGAGATAGGGGATATCTTGGAAACCAAGGATATTAGATCCTTAGATAAGGAAATCTGAGTTACTCAAAGGTTATAGCGACGACAAATGAGTAGATTTTGAGCTCCCGTTAGTCGAACTACTCCTAGCCACCTTGCTCAAAGCCGACATGTGAGATCGGAATCAAGTAAAACTATTGAAATCCGACGTGTTTCACTCACCCAAGTTAAGGAGAAAGAACCCTTGAGAAAGTTTGAGAAATGATAGAGCTTAGGAAGAAAGACCAGTGAGATCAAGTGTTTTTGGTGCCAAGGAGTTGGGCACATGGTAGCTTAATGTCCAAATAAAAGAATGATGGTGGCAAAAGGAGAAGTGTCGACCATTGAAGTCAACAATACTAATGAAGAGGTTAAAGAGCTGAAGGAATCTAGACAAGCTAGTCAATCCAAAGAGAAGGAAGTTATTTATAGTAAAGAGGTTAACTTCATGCCTGCAACCATGGTATAAAGGTGAGTGATGAGCGTAAGCCTAGTACTAGAGGATGAATAGCATGAGAACTTGCTCTACATTAGATGTAAGATTAATAGGATGTTGTATGCTTTTATTGTCAATAGTGGTAATTGCACTAATGCTACGTTTGCCTTCATGGTCCAACAGTTGAAGTTGCCAACCACACCCTACCCTAAACCTTACAAGCTACATTGGCTTAATGACAAAGTAGCCTTATAGGTGACTAAGCAAGAAGCAGTGTCGATTTGCATTAGGAAATACTAGGAAGAAGTTCTTTGTAATGTGTTGCCTATAAGTACTTTACATATACTTTTAGGACGATCATGGATGTTTGACTGGCATGTGATATATGATGGAAAGAGAAACACTTGTTCTTTTGAACAAGAGGGAAGGAAGGTAAGATTGAATCCCATGTCTACCAAACAAGTTAAGACCATGCAGACTCAACTTAGCTAAGCCTTGAAGAAGGAAACCTTAGTAATAATACATACAGAGTTGTCAATAGAGATAAAGCTTGAAGAGTTGATCATTCTATTAGTTAGAAGGTTGCTTGAATTGGGGGATTTGAATGTTGAACTACCCATCGAGATGAAGGACCTATTAAAGGAGTTTGCAATCAAAGGAGGAGAGAAGGAATAGTAGAGTTTTGAGGAAGTGAAGAGAAAGTTGATTATTGCCCTTGTCATAGCTTTTTCGAGCTTTGACAAAGTATGTGAAGCCAAGTGCAATACATTTGGATTAGGCATAGGAGCCATGCTGATGCAGGAAGATCAACCTATTGCTTAATTTAGTGAAAAGCTTTGAGGGGGTGGCACTCAACTATTCAGTGTATAATAAAGAGTTTTACTCCTTAATCTAAACTCTAACTGTCTAACAGCACCACTTGTTACCTAGAGAATTTGTGATCTATACCAATCATGAATTATTGAGAAATCTAAAGAGCCAACTAAAGTTATTCGAGAGAAAGGCCAAGGGGATTGAATTCATGGAAGGATTCTCTTATGTTGTCAAGTATAAGATTAACAAGAATAATGTAGTGGTCAATGCCTTATTATGACGACATGCTCTCCTGACTAAACTCCAGATGAGGCTTCTTAAGTTCTCAGTTATCAAGAGTTTATATGCTAAGGATCTACACTTTGGTCCAATCTATGCTCGATGCGAGGATGGCCGAGCTATTGATGATTGTTACAAGATGGACGGATACCTATTCAAAAAGAAAAAGTTGTATATCCTAACTTGTTCCATAAGAGAATTACTAGTATACGAGGTACATGGAGGAGGATTGTCTAGTCATTTTAGGAACGCTCGAACTCATGAAGTGCAAAGTATGCTACCTATCAAAGAGCAAAGAGTCAAGCTGAGTAAGGACCTTATTTACCATTGCTTGTCCCTACCAAACCATGGTTTGAACTAAGTATGAATTTTATGATGGCTTTGTTAAGGATGTCCTAAGGGAAGGACTCCATCATGGTGGTTATACACCACTTCAATAAGATGACTCACTTCTTACCATGTAATCGAACTAATGATTCTTAGGCTATTTCTTTTCTCTTTTTGCAAGAAGTGATTAAGTTACATGGAGTGCCAAGAACTATAGTGTTAGATCGAGACCCCAAGTTCTTAAACTATTTCTAGAAAACTCTTTAAAAGTTACTAAGGACTAAGCTCTTGTTCATTATGTCCTACCACCAACAAATAGATAGACAAATTGAGGTCATCAATAGGACCTTAAGGACCCTACTACGAGTTGCAGTTGGAAGAAACCCAGTTGATTGGGATATGTGCTTGCTCATAATTGAGTTCCCCTACACTAGAATTGCCCATAGTGTAATAGAAAAATCACCCTTCAAGGTTACGTACGGATACAATCCCAAGCTCCCATTAGATCAAATCTCCTAGCCCAACCAACCTAATGAACAATGAGCTATAGAAAGAACAAAAGCTATACGAGTAATGCACTAGAAAGTCGTGGGCCATTTGACTAAGCTGCTTCCAAGCTTAAAAAAAGAGGTCGATGAAGAAGAATTAGAGAATTCTAGTATGGTAACTTAGTTTAGATTCACCTCAATAAAGATCCATTCCCCAACCTAAGGAGGAACAAGTTGTCTTAGAGAGCTGATGGACCTTTTAGAGCAATTGAGAAGATCAACCCCAATTCCTATAAGGTAGACTTACCTAAAGAATATGGAGTCTTTGATATCTTCAACATTGCTAATATTCAACCATATTTCCCTCATGACGAGCTACTTAGATTTGAACAAGATTTGATCTCAATTCTTAATTGGCTCTAAGGGGATCATATGAATCAAAGGCTAATTACAAGAAGCCGAACTCGATGACTTGCTTTTTGAGTACACTACGCTATCTAAAAGGACCTAACTCCAAAAGAAAAGTAGTTACTCTGAACCAACCTAGTATATCTTTTGAGTGCCTCAACCTACTCACTGTTGCCCGAATGGAGGAAGACCCCATTGACACTATCGACCCTCATTAGAGCTTAACATTAAGCATACATGACTTTAAGCTAATAGGTGTTCGAGCTCAACCTGACCTGTTGTCGAGCTAACTTTCTGAACCCGAGTTGCTAAGTTCCTACTTTCAAAGCAAGTTCTCCCTAGGTCCTCAACTTGTTGAGCTATTGACTTAAAGTTGACCTGGCTAGCTCAACTCCACTCAGCATCTAACACCTATTTGGACCACTAAACTGAGAAGTAGACATGTGTCTCACATTCTAATACCCTTATTATCCTTTACGAAGGATATTCCTCTTCATTTGTTTCTAGATTTGCCCTTGTGTATTGTTTACTTTCCCTTTTCTAGCAAGAGTCTTTTTAGTAATTTTTAGTAACCTAGGACTTGCCTTAATTAGGCCATATAAATATTTACATCATGTATCAACTACATCATTTAGAATATTGAATACAAAATTTTTCCTTTGAGCTAAGTATTTTTTACTTACTCTCTTCACTCTTATCTAGATCATTAGAGCATAGACTAGGGTGAGTGGCCTTCGATTGCACTTATGTATAATATCAAATGTGGCTTGAACTTGTGTGAAGCATTAGTACATTGTATCTAACATCGGTACACTAGAACCCCCACTCAACCTTTGACCTCCATTTGTTCTTTCGAGCCATCTTATGGCTCAGACCTATTTGTTTACATGATACCTTCAATTTTGTGTTCTTTCACAACCATTGCTCGTTTCATCTTGACTTCATACTCATATTCTATCTTATAGGAACAAGCTTAAAACTTATCTTATGATCCTAAATACCTATCAATACCTACCCAATCAAGCAGGCTTTGGATGGATACCTTGTATGATAGCATTACCCACTTATCTTTACATTACCCATCCATTAAAGGGTTCATTACCTAGGAAACACCTCTAACCCTAGGGGACTGAAGTAAAAGGCAGCTGAAGGTACCTATAAATCTTAAAATTAAATTTACCAAAGGGATAATAAGATCAATGGCAATAAGGGTTTTAAATGCTAAGAGGTATCTATAGATATGAGTAGAGGATAAGAGCAACAAAACAGGATACTAATAATTGGATGCGTGATTAATATATAAAATAAGAACTGCATATATTAGGAAGAAAGTGGAAACAGAGTGTAACATCTATGGATGAGAAGATCAACTTTTTTTTTTTCTTTTTTTGGCTAAAGATCAAATTGTTTTATTTGTCCCTTTTTTTTCAACATCTCTTTTTGACTTGAATGGATTCGAATCTTTAATTTGTACTATGTTGAAGGTAAAAGGGAAACAAAAGATTTATTTAACTACCATCTATTAATCAGTTCAAGGAGTATGATTCAAATGGTTTAAGCAAGAACAAGAACACACTTAGGGACACTTGTTAATATTTTAGAGACTACTTATGTATGAGGGCACACTTTAAGGATACTAATTAACACTATAGAAACTACTAACAAAAAGTGAAGATAGAGAAGACTGAACAACAGGTGAAGAGAATAAAGTCTAATGACGATGAAGAATCTATCCTTTAATGGGAATAAGAGTTTAGTATTGTTGTTATATTTAATTAAATATATATAGATTGCTTCAATAGGAAGACGCATTAGCTATACCATACTTCAAATCTCTTTCAAACTTAACTTAAGCAAATGGAATAATATTTCCAGGTGCTTTTGATGTATCTTGATGATTACAGACTCTAATTTGTCAAGCTAATTAAGCCAATTTGTAAGTTAATTTAAAGTATCAAAATATATGTTGTGTCATAATATATAAATATTAAGTTTATATCTTGAACTTACATTAGACTCTATTATGGAATAGTATTTAGGAAAAGAAATGGATAAAGGGTTAAATCAAGATTGTTATATCCTTAGTAGATACCTATTTTATAATTTTTGGTTGCCTAAATTATTTCTTACCATGTATATTAGTGTTTCGGATCACCATAACTCTATTAACACACTATTATGTAGTGATGGATACAAGTTTAAAAGGTTAGAGCCAATCATCATCAGTATCACCAAAATCACTTTTGTGTTATTATATATAGGAATAGATACAACCTTAAAATGTCAAACTAAAAAAGATCATCAAAGCTTTAACTCATTGATTTTTGTTTTACTTACAAAAAGGAAAATCGAAAAATGCCTACCACAATGAATTAAGATATCTTAAAATTTCAAATCTCCAAAAAGATCCATTTAAATCTCATTATGTAAATTATAACATCTTCTTTCTACAACAACCAACATGCGAGGCCTTTAAAATTTACTTAGTGCAATGCAATACCAATATATAAGCCTTTAATGCTAATGCAAGAATTATTGTTTATTGTGTTAGCTTGGCATCAATTTAGCAATGTAATGTAGTAGGCTAGCCATGGCATGATGGAGTAAACAGGCCTTTTTCTTTTTCACCATTCAATACATTAAGCCCGAAAACTTTATTAGAGAAAACTTTTTTTTTTTCTTGTTGGTGTTGTGTTTGGGGGGTGGGTATTGTTGTATGTTCTACAATCAATAACCTTCATCTTGATTTTGTTGAATAAATTGTATTATAGTTACACACAAATAGATGTAGTTATCAATTGAGATATTGAGAAGTTTAATAGTTGCACAAATTTTGGGTTATGGCAAATGTAAATGCAAGGGTTAACGGTGCATTAGGCTTAAAAAATGCCTTAAAGCAACAAAGGAAGCCATGAAAGATGTTGAGTGGGTAAAGTTTTATGAGAAGGCCTTAATAGTAACCCGGCTAAATTTGATGAATAGTGATTTGTGGGTTGCACTTAGGAAAAGAAAAATGGGAGTATGGAAGAAATTAGAAATTTGTACGTGACCTAGTCTTCTATGAATTACTTGACGTTGAAACAAAGATGGTATTTGCTTTATATAATTGACAAGTCATCGATAAGGCAACATAATTTCAATTTCATGTCTCTGATTAGCAATTTGAGAAACATTATGTTAAGGTTAAGACAAGGGAATGATGATCTTACTATGCTCTAAGACATCTTTGTTCAAACCATAATATATGGTAAGGATGGCTTGTTGATATATGTGGTAAAAAGAATTCTATTAGGCAAAGATCAATTAGATCACCAGATGGGATCTACAAGCGATGAGGTTGCAAATAGTTTAATTACTGGAGATTGACAATCTAGTAGCAACAAAATTCTAAGAAGAGATCAATATTATAGAGTATTATTTATTACCAACAAATAAAAGAGTCATATGAGCACAAAGTGCCTTAAGAGGCAAAAGCAAGATTGGAGGTGAGATGATAAGGGCATTTAGAGGCTAGGTAGTTATTTGTTATCATTACTGAAAAAGAAAAAAGAAAAAAAAAAAAAGAGCCATGTAAGGGTGAAGAACCCTCAAAGGAAGAAGGAATGCCAAATGTAGGATAATATAAGTAAAATTGTTATAAGTATGGTGGTTGCTAAGTTAGAGGGCCATGAGTTATTACTAATAGCTAATGGCTAGAGGAAATCTATGCAATGGGTTTTAGACTTTAAGAGTGTTTTCTAGATGTGTTGTAAAATAAAGTAGTTCTAAACTTAAATCTTGTGTAGAGTAGTTATATATAGAACGTAATGGCTAAAGGATAAGAAATGTTAGTATAGGTGGAGTTTAGGTTAGAATGTACAATGGACATATGTGAATGATATTTGACAAGAGGTATGTGTGAGGGATCTCTTGTAGTGTTTTTATCATTCTCTTAGATTCATGAACCATGTTGGTTATTGTTGAATAGTAAGATTCGATAGTATAAAGGTGTCCCATAGATGTTTGGTGGGATTAAGAGGAGTTGAGTCATTAATATGCTTGTATTGCAAGGAACTATGATTTTTAGTGGTTCCATTAGAATGTTGTTCTTAAAGTAGATGTGTTGGGTCTATTTAATAAACCATGTGAGCTTATATGTGCTAATAGTAATAATTATGTAATAAGGCTATCACATTATATAAAGTCCAAATAAAGTGAACGATTAAGGTATTGGACTTTAATACATCTAATAAAGCATAGGCCTTATGAGTATATTGACCAAGATTTTGTTTCCAATTTTATGATGGGTAAATTTGGAAATAATAATGATTAACAAACAATTATATATATATATATATATATATATACATGATTATGGTCTCTAAGTCATATGCACTGCTTTCTTTCTAACTCCCTATGTGAAAGAACATGATAAGAGAAAAATCTCTTAGGTTTTGTGTGCTAACTTGAAAGACCTACCATCCTATACAAGTTTTCTAGTGTCTTCCATCAGAGATTCAGATATACTTACACTCCTATTGAATTTGTACATTGTTCCCTAATTTTTCACATGTGTTTCCTAGGCTTTCATGATAGGAATCTATTTTAATTGTTTCTTATAAGAAGACCCCGCTATTTGTTTTCTTGTCTAGAATAAAAAAAAAATTGTGTTGGCATATAAAGGAAAAATCTATTTTACTTAGGTATTGCTCAAAGTTCTAAGGTGAAGAGAGTCTGGAGGTTCCGGAATGTATTTGATGACTCAAGAGTATGTTGATGTCTATTAATGACGAGAACTAGTTGTGGTTGTCAAAGCAAAGAGATGATGTCATTTAGACATGGTTTAAGATTGGATGGACGATATCATCAAGGCCTAAGGTGATGGAGAGGCTCATGCGCATGTGTAATGCATTAAATAGCTCAGGGGTGAGCAATAAACAACATTGAATTTGACGAGCTACCTTGCAGGTATTGTCTTATGTGTATGGGCAGGTTTATTATATTATGCAAATCCAAGCAAATGTGTGGATTTGTGAGTTTGTATTTTGACTTTAGAAGAATTCTATTATGAATTATTATTTAGACAAAGAAATGGATAAAGGTTAAATTAGGGTCTTCATATACTTGGCAGTTTCCTACTTTGTGTGTGTGTATATATATATATATCTGTGTGTGTGTACTTAAGTTATTTCTTATTATATATATTTGAATTTGCCTTTTTGGAACATTTTATGTGTTGCTACATATATAATACACAGTAAGAGAGAGAGCAAAAATATGAATTTATTAGAGGAATTCACTAATTTGGGATGGAAATAAGATTCCTTACGTGTATAAATATTAATAAAATATTGACACAAATAATAATTAAAGAGATAATTTCCAAATCAGCTACTATATGTGATTTACATACATTATATATATTAACATTTCATTAATATTTGTATACCATATATGTATAATACATAAGATGCATTTCCCATTGAATTAGTTCATGAGATTGTGAGAAAGTTATGGTGTTGTTGCTAATATACAATAGTGGATTGAGAAAACTTTGCCTGTGGTTTTTTATCATTGTTCTTTTGGGGATTTCTGTGTACATTCTCCATGACGTTTTATTTTTCCCTTCCTTTCCCCTTTCTCTACCCGTTATATCTCTTATAGTTGTAATTTCTGGATTGATAATAATCCATATACTGTTCGAGCAAAACTAAGAGGTAAATGTCTAACTTTGCAAACTTGGATATTTCAGAAGGATTTTCTTTTTTTTTCTTTTTTGTTAATAATTATATAAATATAGGCAGCATAAAGAAAAAGGAAAAAAATTGCATCCTCCAGGGCTTGTCATGACATACCTCTCGTATGTTAAGTGCCTTTCGAACAGTTTTGTCATTTGCCCATATGTAAATATACTCGTAATTATAAGTCTGCAAAAAAGAATATTTAGTAAACATTAGACAACATTCTTTTATAATTATAAAACCCAACAGACTTTTCTTTTGTTTTTTTCTTTTTTGATAAAACCCAAGAGAATATTGAAAAGCCAAATGATATTTATTTTATGGACTCAAATACATACATAAAATGTGAAGTTTCTATAATCTCGTCTTCTATTTTGATGAGATCAATCTATCACTTTATCGTATTAATGATCTATATTTTTATAAATCTGAACTATTAAATTTGCAATTAGTTTTAGTTCAATGGTCTTGATGTAAAGACATGTAAATTAAAGATAAGATAAAGGATTAGATCGATTGTCTAAAAAATAACAACGAAGCATTGAAAAATCCCAAAAAAAGTGTTCATGGGAGCAAAATCTATATTTTGTTCTTTAAGGTAAGTCAACATTTTTTTCTTTTTTCGGAGATGTTCATTAAACCTATATAAAGACAATAGATTGTCAATTCATTTACCTTTTCAAAAAAAAAAAGATTTAATAATATTAATATACCATATATACAAATGAATGGTATATAAATATTAACAATAATATATAAATTCCTTTTAAAAAAACTACTATTTATATTTTCATATATTAAAATTTTATCAACATTTATATACTACTAATCTATATAAGTATCGTATCCTTTAAAAGAGTTTTTCCCTGCAAATGTAGGCTGCCCGTCTATTGAGTCTTTTATTTTCTTTTTCTTCCCAGCACGAAGTCATGAAATGAGGAGGACTGTTTAAATAAACACCAAAACGTGTGTATGCACGAAAGAGGGCTTTTTGCTTACCCGGCACCAAAATGGCTCAGATTTTTTAAGGTTCGAGAGGACATTGAAATTATATTCTTCTTCAAGAAGGCTCCTCCTCCATTCTAATTTCTTGTCTCTTGGAGATATGTACTTGCATGTTGGTTCCAATATGTGATTCAGCGGTATCTGTTCCAGGCACTACAGGTACACAAATGTGGATTACTCAGTTCAATCTAAGTGTTGCTCGTAAATATATTTATCTATCTATCTATCTCTCTATTTATATGTATGTATGTATATATATATAACTAATTATATAATTGCAAAATTTTATTGGAAAGGAATCAAGGAAAAGCTCCAATTGGTGTTTCATAAGATCTTCTCACACAGACAATGTTAAAAAAAAAAAAATGAACTTCCAAAATTGTATTTATAAAAGATTTAAAAAAAAAAAAAAAAACCAGTGATGATGGCTTTGAACAGATAGTAATGACTAATGATCAAAAGTTAAAATAGAAGGGATACTATTAAGAAAAACTAATAATTAAAAGATATCATAGTGAAAAAGTTTTCAAAATAATATATTATTGGGAGAATTATACACTACTAAAATAATTAAGGAAACTTCTACAGTTCTATCTCTTATTATGACGGGAATAGTTTAGTTCTCTATCCTGACTTTAATTTATATTCATTAAATATAGATTATTTAAAACACAATTAATTCAATAATTTGGATTATATAAAATCAAAAGTGGGATGGAGGTCAAAAAATATGGATAGGAGCATAAAAAAATCCAATAATTAAATAATCAAAAGATTAAAAGACATAAGACACCATAATGAATAGGGAGTTTCTACGGTCTTATTCTACATTTTGATAGAACAAGTTCAATTTTTAATACCATTATTCATTTACATTTTTTAAAATTTGCACCGTTGAATTCATAATTTATCTAGTAATTCATATTTAAAAAAATAAAAATCAAAAGATGAAACCAGTCCTCTAAAAAACAAAGATGCAATTGTAGAAAAATTCAAATAAACAATGGGCCTTAAATGTTATAGATAAAGAGGTGAAGTTACGCTGAGTTCAGAGGATTTATTTGCATTTAAATAATAATTTTAAGAGTACAATTATAATTATTCCTAGATTCACTATTAATAAAAATTATTGGGGAAAGAGGGGGGCAAAAAAAAAAAAAAAAAAAAAGAAGCGAATTACCTGTGATACATTTTGAAGATCAACTCGACAATTAGCGTTATTGGGATCTACGTTCATGTAATCTCCTTTGCAGTCTACTTTTGCTGCCTATATTATTCAACAAACTTTAGATAAAGACGATTTTTAAGGTAATTACAGGAAAATTCTTACTAGAATGACCTCGTAAAGTCGGTCTGATATAAGCCCCATCAAATGAGCATATGGAACTCTGTTATTAAGGTCCATCTCTTCACAGGTAACTGGGTCGCCAAGCACATAGCCCTGTTGTCCATTAGAAGTATCAAACATTTATTATCTTTGCGACAAGAAAATAACAAAAAGATTATGAGCTCTTATATCAATAATCAATGTAATAAGAAATATATCAAAGCCAGTAGTTTGATGCCAATTTTTTCTGGTGGTTTGATGAGATTGAGACTACTATGCTATTATTAAAACTTCGAAACCATCACAAAAGGATCATAGACAGTGAGAATTTTGGGACTTTACCGGTTTGGAGGATATTTGTATACTTTTTATTGGAGCATAAGTGTAGGTTAGAAAAAAATCCCATATGAAAAAAATATTGATTAAAAGAAGAATTTTTTAGTGGAAAACCATTAATCTAATAACTTACAACTTGTTTACTTGGAGCTAATAAGAGGGTATAGAACAATTATTCATAAAATGCTTCTTTTTACCCTTACTAAATGGAAATTGGTTCACAAATTTTCATTCTCAATGATCTTTCTATTCCTCTCTACAAGGAATAACTAATATCTTATATAAAATAGAATTTCTTATTCCCTCTCCACAAGGAACAAAAAGGTTATGCAATGATAATTATGTCCTCAATTAATAAGTACTAGTTACAAACTTTTAATTATTTTCCAAAATGACAAAATCAAGGTGTTGTCTTAGGATTCTAGTTAGTGCCGTTCACACTTTGATTCTTGAGGCATCCTTAGTGGACCAAACAATGCTAGTATATAGACTTACTTATAAGAGAGGAAAGGCCAAGTATTTATACACTCGACCTTAAGCTCTTATCAACTCAAGGTGCATGACCCTATGTTTTGGGGTTTGGGGTTAGTAAGATTTTTTGACAATAACCTAGAATGATGGGACCATATTATTGAGGCCACATGAGTTTTTCTAGGAGGTGTGCTGTTGAAGGTCATATCATATTAAATGCAATATGAGTGTTGTACAAACACAGACTCTTGTGGAGCTGTTAATAGAGTTAGAGTGAGATCCTTTAAAAAATCAATCTAGAGAAGGTCGTTGGACATTCCAAGAGGGTTGGAACACTTGGCCCCAATGCTGTATTGTTCTATTTCATATAACCTTAGTGAAATCACTTGCATCTAGCCTTGTGTCAATTAGCTTGGAACTTGCTGGGGTCGAGGATTCTTGGGTCACAAGGTTTGGTTATGAGCCTAAATGGGTTTGCTCATGTCTAAAAACTACCATTAGGAGGGGGCATATTGAGATTTTCAATTATTTTATTCGTTTAGTACTAAAATTGATGATGTAAACTACATATTAAAATTAAAAATCTTCGCAATATATAATTATACAAAGTAAATACTCACATATGAATATTTAAGTCTAGCATATTCCTAGCAATGGTCATTCTTAAGATATAATTTTTTTATTCTTTATTTATTATATTATAGAAAGTAAATAAGACATTAATATTTTGAGTTGGATATAGTGTGGTGTCTATTCCTTTCTTTCATGTTATCTGTCTCGAAATGTGACCTTTCTAATTACAGAAAAATGCATTCAGAAAATTATTTATTAGAGTCGAATGAACTATGTAAATCTCTGACATTTTATAAGCAATGGATTTGAATATCAAGAGACGGTTTTAGATATTCTAACATCAGTTGGGGATTTTAATTGCATATTTTAGAAATTATAAAAATGAGCCGTGAAAACAATTTCTAGAATCTACCGTTTCAATTAAATGTTCTATTTGTAATTTTCCACCATGGATGGTTCCTAAATGTTAACATACCTTCAAATTCAATGGAGGTGCTCGAGCATGATTTCCTGCAACCAAAATTTTTAATTAAAAAATGGGGGAAACGCTTATGACGGCCGAAAAATGAGACAATTGCTTCTTTCTAAACTAAATAATGGCGTACAAATTATTATTATTTTTTTACACTGACATGGAAATTAAAAAGGAAATAAGTGATAATTATTGATCCGTCATGAATAGATTTCTTAAACTCATTTCTCTATAACTTTTAAAAATTTACAAATATTCCTAATGTATTGTTAGAACTTCAAAATCATTGCTAGAAAGATCATAAATTACCAAGATTTTGAGGGCTTTAATGAGAGTTTATGTTGTTATGTATATTTTCAAAACTTATGGAAAAATGAATACCATAATAATTTGGGAGATGTATTTACAATTGATCAATAATTTAGAGTTTTTTTTTTTAAGATTTAAAAAAAAAAGGAAGGAGAAATAATCAATGTTATTAAACAAAAATCGAAAGGTTAACCTGAAAATAAGAAGAGGTTAAGGATCAAGAGATTCAAGCAAGGTCAAACCAAGATTAAATCGGGATCAATAAAAATATTATAATATAATTCATATTTATTTATAAAGTAATAAAAATTACTTAATCCTTGGAAATTAACAGTATAAAACTTTTTACAGTTTATTTTTTTATCTAAATTTATTTTTTAGCAAATTGGTTTATTTTTTACAAAAATGAAGAGAAATAATATATTTTAACCAGAAAAAACTAGAGTTCTTATAAAAATTGGATTGAATCATTCTGATCATCTGCATTAAATTAGGATCATTATCTGTAAGGGTTAAAAGAGATAACTCAAATTGGTTTTATTACGGGATCAAGTGAAATTGGATTAGACCAAACTATACTTGTGCATGGTTCGAAATCGCTCGAAACCAATCCTAAACTACCAGTTTATGGGTCAATGATACGGTGAACCGTAATGGCTTGTGAGGTGGAACCTTCGGACTGGTTCATTAGGCTCGACGATTTAAGGGCCACCGTTTTTTTTTTTTCATATTTAAATTTTTTTATTAATTTTATTAATATATATTTTTTAATACATTAATAATTTCTAATAATGTAATATCCTTTCTCTCTTTTTTTTAAGTGTATTAATTTATTAATAATTTCTAATTTTTTATTAATTTCCAATTTAATGCGATTTCGACTTTTTTTTAATTTCTTTCCTCAAATTTTTTTTTTTCTCATATTCAAGTTCTTAACATTTGATAAGATTTACAAAAAAGGACTTACGTTAACTAAAATTGAATTTTTTATTTATCCTTAACACATAATTAACTTATGATTAGTTTTCTATTATTAGTTTGATGATATTATTGTTAAAAAAATTATTATTCACTATCGCAAATAAAATAGTTTTAATATATAATAACTTACTAGATATTATTAAATTATTTTTTCCGACTTAATGATCTCACTTTTTTTTTTACTTTTTCTTTTTTATTTTAAGGGGGTGAATCGACCGAGCCGACTCGTCGGTTTAGACAATTTCGCTCTCTTAAACCACCTATGTCCTTAAAGCCTAGTGGTTCGCCAGGACAATTCAATTCACCTACTTTGGGGCTGTGAACCGACCCTTACCTAGGTCTAGACCAAACTATTTATATTGGGTTCGACAACATTGAAAACAATACTGGTTAGCTAGGAAGATGGACTTTTGCAATTTAAAAAAATAAGAAAAGAAGAAAATTAGGTAGGAAGATGAACTTATGTGTACACCATTATTTATTGTCCTTTCATGAGTAACTAGCACCGAGAATATACCATTAGATATTTCCTCGACAATGATCGGAGCAACTACCCCAGAATAAGAATCACCAGTAATGTAAAGTGGATTTGACATGAACTGCGGGTGAAACATTAGCCACTGCAATCAAAACAACATCAGCGTATTGTAAGATTACAAGAAATATGTTTCACAGTGCGTTAAATACCATGGTAGGTATGATGAGATATAGAATAAAGCACTGTAAATGGTAAAAATGATACCTTCCTTAAAAATTCGTATGCCTGTGCCGCAGCCAACGTATCACTACATTCGTATCCTCTCCAGGTATTGGAATATGAGAATCCAGTTCCAACAGGTGAATCTAAGAATATAATGCTTGCAACCTAGTGAAATCGATTCGAAAATTAGCTTCCGTTTTAATACGGGTAACTCATAACTACATTCTCAAAACTCTTTTTCGAGTATGCATCTACTTCCGTGCATTAAGTTTTAAAAGTATAAGCACTCGCCTTTAAACGAGTTATTAAAATACTAAATTTTGTTTTAAGTTATAGAACTTTTAGCAGCAATTAGTGAGGCAAGTGTATGAACACTTCAATTATCGTAGAAAGGTGAAAGTATGCTTTACGAGTTAAAAGAAAAAAAAAAAGCATTACAAGTGGCTGTTCGACAATCACCCAAATAAAACAAATTGTATAAGAAGTTATAAACGTATTGTCATACAACCTTTGTCCATGAATAGGGGTTCAGCTTAAATACAGGTCTGTTTCCGCTAGAGTTTGAGTAGTCGAACTGTATTGGACCTAAAAAAGAGAGAGAGAAAATAGATTAGAAGAGATGATTTTGAATATGTGGCAAGAATAACAGACTAGAAGAGGTGATATTTAGATATAAATTCTTAATAGTTCATTTGAGCTATTTCATATAGGTGTATATATGTGTTGCAAAAATGTAAAAATTTACCGACATTTATTTTCAGATATAACTTTTATTAAATTTCATTCGATTTATTTGACTAGACAGTCCATCATAAATCATGATTTTTATAATGATATGATTAAACTCTTACCAAAAACATTAATATATCAAATTTTAATGAAATAAGTCAAATAAGAGCTCAGAATTCTAAGAGGAAAAAAAAAAAAAAAGCTGAATAAATTACAAGATGTACAGGTTAAGAGAGGAAGGTGTCATATACATACCGATTTCAAAAATCAGTCCAGACAAAGCAGAGCAACCGGGTCCCCCAGTGAGCCAAAGGAACAAAGGATCATCCTTCGGCCTCCCCTCAGATTCAATGAAATAGTAAAACAGTTGAACATCCTCAAATTCTCCAACTCCTATGTACCTTCAAGCACAAAAGGGTTTAAACACATTTATAAACTTCTCTCAACAGTGTGTAAGAATACATTAAATAGGTAACGAGCCAAAATTAAAATTTATGAGATACCCGGTTTCGAGTTTGAATGGAAGATCGCCTTCAAAGCCTGGCAAGTTCTTGATGATTGTTTGTGATGATACAAAACTTGATAGAAGAAGGAAAGGGATTACAAGCAAAAGCATTTTCTACGGTATTCTGATCCAGTAAGGATCTAGATAAGATCACTTATATATGTAAGCAGAACCAAAATTTTTAAGTAAACTGTTGATGTAGCGAACTTACGAATAATGAAGGAAGTGTTGTCTCCATATATAGAGCAGAAGATAGGACACAGAACTACACCCATGTGTCAAACGGTTGTCATTGATTTCT
This sequence comes from Lumnitzera littorea, assembly GCA_024138015.1. Classification (NCBI taxonomy): domain Eukaryota; kingdom Viridiplantae; phylum Streptophyta; class Magnoliopsida; order Myrtales; family Combretaceae; genus Lumnitzera; species Lumnitzera littorea. Next base: position 14,039,228 of record JAMXBB010000011.1, on the reverse strand, counting down.
TTGTCCTTCCAATCCTATATCTACATCACTGTACAATTACTGTAACTTGATGTTAGAAAGTTTGCGTTAGTAGGGAAAATAAATCACTGCTCAGCTTTTTGTTGTATAATTGATTTATATTTTTAGACACGTGCATCATGTTTTTGCCATCACTTGTATTCTATCAAAGATAGAAAACAACCTTTCATTGTGCCTCTTTTGGGCAGTAAAAATTATGGCAACCCAAGGCATGTTGGTTTCGTCGAAAATATTTCTTTATTTTTTTTAATAGCCAAATAGTAGTAATTTGGTAATATAATGGTTTTACTCATAATCCTTTTTCTTTTTTATTTGAATCTTATATATATATTATCTATATTTATTTTGTATCTTATTTCAAATCTAGTATTTGAAAAGTTATTTTTATCCATATCTTGTTTCTTTCTATATCATAATTATAGTGAAAGCATTGATTAGAGTATGAACATTAGAAAATAAAAATTTACATACTTTTAAAAGAAAAGATTTAGAAAATATATTTTTCATGCATTGGAAAATGATATTTGAGTTGGTATTTGTGTAAAATGGATAAATTAAATAGTAGATAAATTCAAATTGATAGATTTTTTTTGGTGTTTAATTTTTATAATAAGAACAAATATAATTATATTTTCATCTTTTTAGTGTTATATTTTTATCAAATGCAAAATTCAAATAGATGTTGAAAAAACACCAAAAAGATGAGAAAATGAACTAAATGTATCTATAGTATTGTCAAACCCAAATTAACCTTTTCAATCCAAGTCAGTTCAACTCAATCTAATTATAAAATCAACCCTCATTACCTCTTTAATCCTTATTGACAATGAATCCACATTCTATGTTGATTTTTTGTTTCCTTTTTCCAACTAAGGGGAAGGGGGAATTCCCTCATATTTGGCAAGCATATATATATGTGTGTGTGTATAACATTCAATGTTGATTGACTTAGTTTGTCTAACTCACTGTTTTTCCTCTCTTTCTAAAGTGTACACTAGTTTACTAAAAAATAAATATATATATGTAAAAAAGAAAACTATAAAAAGCTATTAACTTTCAAATTTAAAATATATAAATAACTTTATTATTTTATAAATAGATATCAATAACATTTTAATATTTTTATTAACCCCAATTTGATCTCAATTTGATCCTCGCAGTTCTTAACCCTTTTTTATTTTTGAGTTAACCTCTAAGTTCAATAATGTTAATATAATATCACGATATTCTTAAACAATTACAATTATTAATAACTTTTAATAATAAGTGATGGTGTAAGACAAATATAGTACCCAATACACGGTGGTGGCCATTAAGAAAAATATCGATAAAAAATAATAAAAGGATCTCTACTATTAAAAGAAAAAAATCATTTTCCTCATTCTCAATCGATGGTTCTTAATAGTTGTTTAACTATCATAAAAATGAACTACTGCTATGGTTGTCTTTTAGAGATATGTCTATGTTATTGAGTTTCTCAAATTCAAAAACAATTAGGGAAAAATATACTTTTTATACTCAATGTTTAACTATTATAAAATAAAGGACTTTCATGAAATACATTAAGCTTTCTATCTATGTTGGACATGGATTAGATAGTGATTGGTTTTTAGCTAGTACACCAAGAAGGTTAGGGTACCTACGATTTTTTTCCAGCCCATTTCCTACTTTCAATTATTTTCATACTTTTTTATTATTTATATTTATATTATATCATTAATTTTTAAATTTTATTTTTTATTATATTATTTATATAAATATATTTAATATCATAATTTTGTTAAATTAGTTGTTATAGACAATTTTGAAGTTAATAATATGTTATGAATAGAAAAAAAAAAAGTAATGTGAAAATTCTAAGGAAGAAGAAAGTCTGCCATGACTGAGTAGTTGAGTGTGTCTGTCAAGGTAATAAATGATTGGTTTGGCACGATATCCACTTTTCTCTCTTCTTGGTCTTAAGGTGGTTCAACGTCTTCAGCTACTGCCCACGTGACTTCCTACTCGCCATTTGCTTCCAAGAAAGAATGTGTTGATTCGTGGTTTAGCCAACTCTCCTCATCTTTTATCAGGACTAGTAAGCGGAGAATCGATCGCGTTCCATCGCATCAAAGAAAGCAGCAATCATATCATATAAGTTGCGATTTTCTTTACATAAGCTATTCGATTCATAGTTATAAATCAAACATATGGTCATATAAATTTATAATTTTATAATATTTTTTTATTTGAAATAGATGTAAAATAATTTAAATACAAACGTTTTATAAAATTATAAATTTTGATATATAATTCTATAAACTTACGCTTTTATTAATTTATAAATTTTACATTATTCTATCAATTTTATACATTTAAAGTAATAATGATATCACGATTTTAATAATCAGCTCTAACAATAAATTGATAGCGTTCCATCACATGGAGAGGATGTGAAGATTTTATAGTATGGTAATGGAGGGAAATGAAAGTGAAGTAAAATGTGTTTCTCACAAACTATTCAAAACTATATATATATATAGTTAAGGGCTCTATAACTAACTAACTAACTAGCATGTCATTCATATATGATTTTATTGCTTCGCTAACAATATTTTTATGGATAGAACTTAAAAATTTTGAAAGGGAATGGATGATTCGTATAAATTCGAATTAAAATTAATTTAATTATTATCATAAACACATGTGCTTTAGATTAATTTTAAGATTCGTGTGCTTAATGCAATTGGTATTAAATTTTATAACATAGACATATACAGGATTTTTTATATTAATTAAGATAGTAATACTTGTGAGAAGAATTTACTATTTAATTGATAATTATAGATAAACCACTCGAAATGAGTATTTTTACTATAATTCGGACAATATCAATTTGAATGGGAAGTGTATCTCTATGAATCTAATTAAAAGCTAATTAATTAGTGCTAATATATCTTAAAAGCATATGTTAGTTGATTAGATGATGGTATAGTTAAAATCTCATATTATTATTAGTGAATTCTTTTTTTGTGACATTAGTATTTTATATTTACTTAATTCGCATTCATTCGCATTCATAGTCAATTAATTCCTTTTATTTAAATTTATTAATCATTCCCTTTCAATTGCCTAACTAAGAAAAAAATTGAAATAATCTAATACTTAATTTTTAGTTCTTAAAAATGATTTAATCTCTTCAGTTATTTTTACTACAATGTACAACATGGTTCACTTACTAGAGTATTTTTTATTGAAAAATTATTTTTTAAAAAAATCGTACACATCCAGTTTTTAGTGCCGTTGTTGGCGATCACGCTAAATTAATATTAGATTTTCAATTCTATTTTTTTATTGGGTACTTTATTTTTTATTTTCTTATTTTATAGTTGTTAGATTTAGCTTACTTCATTCACTTCCATCAAAATCTGTTCATCATATTACATATTGCATTAACATACCGCACAATAATTTCCATAACTGTTAGTGTGAATCTTCTTGTATAGTTTTAAGTTTCATCGGTAATAATTAAAAAGAAAAATACCATTAAGCATGTTGGTTGTGCTTTTCAGATTGATAATTATTTCCATGGTCTTTGTTGTAATAGTTAGTTAAGTATATAGCTTTACTGATTCATGCATTTCACTGTCCAGGATTTCATTTTCTTGTTTGGGTCCAATTTCTTTTATTGTAGTTCATGGCATCATTAGCTAATCTTTTAAATTTTTATCAAGGGAGCAAACACGTTGAGGTAGAATTCCCTGAAGTACAACGGGTTGTCGGTATGTTAATTGAAGTTAGCATCAGTGAAAAAACTTTAACGACCAATTTCTAAACTTTGGCACGTACTTTATCCGAACAATTTTGGTTGTCCGCAGTACACATCACGCTTAGAGCCTCAATTCAAGATACTACCTCAAGTTTGTCTCTCTTAATCTTATAATATTTTATATTCTGTTTATTGGCACGTAAGCTATTCTTCACAGTAGGATTTTAGTCACTTATTGGTTAAGTTATTATCATGTCATTACCTTGAGTGCTTGGTCTGTTTCAATGTTTTTCCGTAGGGCACTAGGATAGATTAGCTTACTTAGTTAGATTGACTTCCCTTAGTTATTATGCATCAATTTATTTTGCATTGGTCATGGTGTTTTTCAGTTAACGAGTAGGCATATTCTTATTACTTCTCTTTTAACTTCATCGTATTCTTTTCACATTGAACCTTGAAGCAGGTTTATTTTGTTTATTAGATCATCTTTCATTATCTCATTATATTTTATAATATTTCTTCCCAGTAGATTAGAGTATCTTGCATCAAGAATAAATTTTTAGTTTCTTGATTTTTTATTGTCTTTGTTTATTTAAAAAAAAAAAATTCCCCAACAAGTGCATGTGTAGGACTAGAAGTGTGAACTTGGAATCATTGATCTTTGACCTTGACATCGAACACATTTTTCATAGGCTTAGATGAAAATGCATACACTTAAATCAAGAGCCCATAGAGATTGTGGCAAAAAATAACGAAAATAAGAACTAAAACGGAAAAAATAATTGAGCCCTTTGAGAATATTTTGTTTTCACTATTCAAAGAGTAGTACCTGGTATCATGCACCCTAGAATTCAAGCTAACAACTTCAAACTCAAGCCTACATTGATACAAATAGTGTAAGCCAACCAATTTTCAGGATCTTTACATGAGGATCCCAATGGACACATTCAAAATTTCCTTCAAATATGCAAGACCTACAAAAGTAATGGTGTTTCATAAGATGCCATTCGCCTTCAATTATTTTTGTTTTTGTTGAAGGATAAGTTAAAGAGTTGGCTTAATTTGCTCTTGTCTGGCTTGGTTATCACTTAGGATTAGTTGTTTCAAAAATTTCTCACTCAGTTTTTTCCCTTTTGCTTGTGCTATCAAACTCAAAAGCGACATCACATCCTTCATATAATACAAAGGTGAATCCTTATATAAGGCATGAGAAAGATACAAGGAGATTTTAAGAAGATATCCTCATCATGGGCTTCCTACATGGCTTTAGGTGCAAAGATTCTATAGTGGCTTGAGAGCCCAACTTCATATAATGATTAATGTAGCCTCTAGAGGCACTTTAATGAGTAAGAGAGTAGAAGATGTTTATAGTTTGATTAAGGAGATGGAATCAAACACATATAGTTGGCAGATTGAACGAGTAATGCTTAGCAAAGTTGTTGGAGTACATGAGGTGAGCAAGGTGTCCCAATTGTTAGTACAAGTTGTAGCTCTCACTACTCAGATGAGCCAGTTGGGTAAGCTTTTTATTGCCACGAGCTATGGTTACAGTCCATCAGTAGTATGCATAATCTATAGAGGTAGCCATGATACAATGGATTGTCAAATAGTATTTCCCTTAGCTCCATCTACAAGTACGAGCTCTAAACAGGCTAACTTTGTTAGCAATTTCAATGAGTGGAACTACAACCTATACTCAAACACCTATAATCCCGATTAGAGGAATCATTTAAACCTCTTTTGGTGAGAGAATCAGAATGCTTATAGAGCACCACCCGGCTTTTCACAACCATTTTAGCTACACCTGGATAAGAAACCGAGTATGGAGGATCTCATAACCAATTTCATGAAAGGGCTAATATGAAACTTCAAAATCAAGATGCCTCTATTCATAACCTGGAGGTGTAGATGGGTCAAATCTCTTAAATGTTAAGTAACTACCCTTAGGGTTCGCTACTAAGCACTACAAAAAGAAATCCAAGGGAGTAAATAGGACCATCAAGTGTGAGAGGAAAAGAAGTTCTCACTATTGAGCTTAAAGAGAATGGGATCTCAATTGACGAGTATGTGATTGAGACTAGAACCTAAGACAATTTAGGTAATGTAGGGACAAAGAAGCTAGTTGAAGAGGATTTCATTAAAGGAGATTCCGTGTTGAGTTTTTGTGAAGTTGTTAAGGAAATTAATGAAGTAAAAAGGAATGAGGATCCAGGTTATGTGGAGTACTTCTAGGTAAGCTCTTATGAGAAGCTAATGTTAGCTAATGATTAGAGTGATGATGAGGAGAATGAAGTGGTGGAGGACATTAAAGATGATGAACATGAGAGAGTAAGGTTAGAGAGAGCTAGGATTGCAAGGGAGAAAGGTTATCTAGAGATGATTGAGAGTGGTAAGGTCAATGAATTAGTTAAGATGTCTAGAGAGCAAGCAAGAGACATACACTAAGAGTATATTAGTAAAACGATCTCACTAATCCAAAAGGACATAGACTTAAAATTGGACTATTTACTCCTAAAGATGGATGATCCAAGAAGAATAACTGTCCCGTACACCATTGTTAGTTAGTTTAGTTTGAGCTCTTTGTGTGATTTAGGTGTTGTGGTAAATCTCATGTCTTTTGAATTGATGGAAAAACTGAATCTAGGGAGTATGTTGAAAGGTACAGATATGGTCCATAGGATGGCAAATCGTTCTCCAAAAGCACTTCGAGCAATATGTGAGGATGTGATGGTGTAAATTAGGCGATATAAGTTTCCTACTATTTTTGTGGTGATGGATACAAGAGATGATAGACATACACCACTGATCCTTGGGCAGTTGCTCTTAATAATAGCTAGAGCCCTCATTGATGTGAAAGGACAAAGGATTATGCTACGGGTGGGAGATAAGGAGATCCAATTGCATGTTCGGAAATATAAAAAACGAGGTGTATCTTATGTTCCTAGTGATATCTCTTTTGATTGGCTATTAAGAGCAGTTGAAGGTGATGGGGCTAGCATTAGAAGGAGTCAGGAGTTGATCAAGGAGGATTGAGAGTAACTGATGTTGTCATGGACACTTGTGCTTAAGATTAATTTTAAGATTAGTATACTTATTGCAATTGGTATTAAATTTTATGACATAGACATATGTATGACTTTTAATATCAACTAGGGTTGTAATATTTGTGAAAAGAATTTATAGCTTAATAGAGAATTATAGATAAACCACTTAAAAGGGGAATTTTTGCTATTATTAGGACATTATCAACTTAAAAAGGAAGTGGATTTTTGTGAATTTGATTAAAAGCCAATTAATTAGTGCTAATATATCTTAAAAGCATATGTTAGTTAATCATATGATGGCATAATTAATGTCCTATGTTATTATTAGTAAATTCTTTTCTTATGATGTTAGTATTTTATTTTTATTTAATTAGCATCCGTAGTCAATTAGTTCCTTTTATTTAAATTTAGTAATCACTCCGTTTCAATCACCTAACTAAGAAAAGAATTGAAATAATCTAATACTTAGTTTTTAGTCCTTAAGAACGACCTAGTCTTACTAGTTCTTTATATTACAGTATACAACCTAGTTCACTTGCCAGAGTGTTTTTCATTGAAAGATTATTTAAAAAAAAATCATACACATCGCCAAGCTTAGCCTTAATATATCTTTGAGGGGGGGTCATATAAATTTCTTCATTAATGAACTCATGTAAGAATGCATTGTTAATGTCCACTTAGTGTATAGGCCACTTATTGATTGTTGCAAGAGCAAGCAAGATTTGAACAATGGTCAAATGTGCAATAAGGGAAAAGTTTCAATATAGTCTTTCCCTTTAAGTTGATTATATCCCTTAGCCACAAGACTGGCTTTATATCATTTCACACTCCCATCAACTCTATATTTAATCTTAAAACCTACTTAGAACTAATGGCCTTCTTCCCCAAGGCAAAGAAATAAGTTCCCAAGTAGGATTATTCTCAAATGCTTTCAACTCCCTATTCGTAGCCTTGATCCATAGTTCATCTTAAGAGGCTTATGAATAAGAAGACGATTCCTTAGTAGTTAAAACATTTGCTGAGGAAGCTACATAGTCAATAGGATGTGACAAAAAACTTCTAGCGTAAAAATGGGATAAGGCACTATAGAATGAAAAGAACTTATTATAGGATGTGAATGCAAGGGTGTACTACAAGATTGATAGTATGAACATAGTCTTATTACCACTATAGGGGATCTTTAGGTTTGTTTGATCTTTGGACAATGGATGAAGGATGAAAATTAAAGTTTGGAATAGAAGAAGAACTAAGATCAAGAGAACACGATAGTATGTTGGCTAGTGGATGTATGACATGTGTTGGAACGTAACAAGATGGTATAGCAGAAGGAGACACGATGGTGAATCAAAAGAAACTTATGGAAAAGTGTTTGATGTCTGTTCTATAATATAAGTAGGAGCAACATCGAGTTTGCAAAAAGGGAAGCAAGATTTATAGAATTTAACATCTCGACTCATGAAAATTGTCTTGGCTTGAGATCATACAACCATAATCTTTCTAACCTAACCGATATCCTAACATGAGACATTTAATTCCTTTTAAATCAAATTTGTCCCTTGTTGGTGAGGTGTTGGTAGCAAAACATAAACATCCCATGACAAGTAAATAAGCATAAGTAAGTGGTGATCCAAACAAAACTTCTGATAGGAATCTGTCCCTTGAATTGATCACATGAAGCTGAGCTAAAGGACTCCAAAGACTCGCATAAAGAATACTAGCTCGAAGCCATATTCGAGATAGGGATCCCTATTCCAAACTAACCTCTTGCCGACCTGATTGTCAGATCCTTACATATGCTAAACCTGCTGTCACAACCCGATAAGGCTAATCGTAGCAGTTGTTGTATACGATACAAAGAACTATAAATTGATTTCCCTCTCAATTGATAACTCTTCATATGATATACAAGGCTACTACTACAATTAACAACTAACAACTAAAAACCAATAACCAACAACCTAAATTTGCGTAGTGTAAGCAATATCATTTCATAATAATAATAGCAAGCTATTGAAATATAAAACAAATCTATTTGTATAGAAATTTACAGATAAAAAATTTATAATAGTGCTTAATACAAACTAGTATCATTTCATTATATAATAAGATTCAAAATCTAAGTACATTATCATACACTCTTATCAAATCTTACTCCTACATCAACATATACTGCTAATCTCGGGTATGCGAGACTCGACTCAACGAATAGATTAGCCTATGAAAGAAAACTATAAAGGTATAAGCTAACTAACTTAGTAAGATAATCCACTCAACCATACGACAATCAAGTTATACATCAATTAAATTCAATCAAACGAATGTATAATAATCAGTATGCCAAACAAATCCATGGAGGTGACTAGGTACTGCATGTAACTCAGATTTAATGCCTTCTGAAATCAGGGTTGGAGATACATCGGCAACAATTAGATCTAGGTATCATACTAGAACTTTTACAATAACGAAACTCTACGTTTCGTATACAAAATGTAATGGTATGTCTATTCTCAATTTTAATCAAAATTGAGTTCTACGTATGATTGTGAGTAGGTTCACGCAGCCCTCACTCACCCCTAAACGAAGGCCTTTGGACTTGACCTTTAGTTAAGCGGTTAGCACCTCCAACGCTTAGTGATCCTGTAGGCCAAAGTAAGGTCATATCGTACGTGTGCACCATACAAAATCTATATTGATAAATAATCAACTTATATATAGCCTCTCGCTACCTTTGTGTGATGTGACGACCAGAATTAGTTATATAGTACATAATTATGCATGGCTCGATTTAGTTCTTTCAAGTTGGAGAAAATTAAGTCTTATTATTTAGTGATCAACAAGATCATAAACAATTAATTTCTATCAAATTTACCATGCAACAACCAATACGTTATTATACTTTTAAAGTAAATTCATTAACAACAAACAGTATCATATACAAACATAATTTAGCCCTATATAATATTTAATTATTAATCATAATTTATATCCACTAATTGTAAATACAAGTAAGTATGGAATCATTAGAAAAAAATCACTCAACCATAATCAACTCAAAGATTGTAGTAGTCTGACAGTAGCTTAAGGTCAAAGTTGAGATCACCCGAGAGTAAGGAATATGGAAAGTAATAAGTTTAGGAATTTAAAACTAAATTAGTATTGTAATTCATACTGTTTACTAAACTTAGTTATTGATTTGCGTGAAATCATTGATTCGAACTTTTTATCGAATCGCATATAACTTTTTTTGATTTAACTCGAATTCTTATGAACTTATAGTTCATTTCGATAATTTTTTAGCGTATTTTCTTGTAGTAAAGTCCATTTTGAATGTTATAACTCACAATTTAGACTATGATATAAAAATATCATAAAATTTATTATTTTAACTTAAAAAGCTATAAAACATTTATATAACCTTTTTCGTAATATATTTATGATTTAATAGTTATTTAAATCGTATAATTGATAATTTCCTTATTTTAAGCCTATTTTACTATAATTATCTATTTTTACTTATTTTTAAGATTTTAGAATTACTAATTCAATTTTTTTCTGCTTTATTATTTTTCTACTTAATTAATTATTTATTATTATTACAAATTTTGAAAATTAATTATTTTATAATAAATGGTGACACAATAACATGTAAGAGTGCCACATGTCTAGCTTGTACATTTTTCTGAATTTTTCATAATTTTCTATTTTATGATATAATTATATATATATATATATATATATCAATACTTATGATTATACTTAATCAAATTTTTCAATTTACTTAATTATTAAAATTTTTCTCTAAATTATGGTATTCTTATATATATTTATTATCTTACTTTATTTATTAAATTATTATTATAGTATATTGTATACACTATTTAATTATACTCGTATTTTTATTTATATGTCACTATTCATATACATACATGTATATGTATACTATAAGTTATGTATTAAATTATTCTAACTTATCTTATACATTATGTATAAGTTTAATATACACTTATTTATACTATATATATACTCATGTACATATAGGTTATACTTTACATATATACGTATGTACAAAAATACAAAATACAATTAATAATATACATATATACCTACATATCTAACGCGGTTTGCTATATGTACATATACGAATATACTAAAATTCTTATACTTTAAAAATAATAAGTATATATATACATATATTTACTATTTGCGTATACATGTATGTACCTCATGTAGTAAAAATAATAATAATTACATATATATACATAATTATGCATATATACATAAATAAGTAAATAAAATACTAAATATATATACATGTATATAAAGGAAATATTTAGTATATATACATATATTATACATGTATACCTACATATATTATATCACAAAATACTAAATATACATACATATATAATATACGCACATACATATATACAAAAATACATGTGTAGAAAAAAATACATACTATATGTACTATTATTTATACCTATATACATATGCCGTACATTGGATATATATACCCACTCATAAATAAAGACACATACCAAATACATATGTATATATACAAATAAGTAAAATATATAATAGATATGTATATATCTATTAATGCATACATATATGTACATGTAAATAAATAAATAAATACTTAATATACATGTACATACTATATGATATACATATGTACAAAAAAATTAAGTATATACTTACCTAATTGTTTTAATAATTTGAACAATATTTTCTTCTTCTTCTTCTTAGTGCTTGATTTTTCTCCTTTTATTCTTCTTGGTTTTATGTGTGTGTGTGTGTGTATTTGACTTTGTTTTCTTTTCTCTCTTTTTGTTTTCAAGTGCTCCAGATGTGAAGGGTAGTTAAAAAAAAAAATGGCTAACTACAATTTTTAATGCGAGAGCAAATCCTTTAGATTTGGCATTAATTATGATAAGACAAGTGAATTATAACTTTTGATATCTTGCTTTTAATTGCAACACTTAGAGGAGAAACAAAATCACATGGGCTGCTCTTTTTTTTTTTTTTTTTTTCCAGAGAATGGAATGTAGAGTAAAGGGAAAATTAGAAGAAGAAAAAAGAAAGAAAAGAAAATAATTAAAAAGGAAGAAAAAAGAAAATAAAAATAATTATATGTAATTTTTCTAAACATAAATATAATAAAAATAATATTTATAAATTAATTTTGAAAATTTATGAATTTAATTAGTACATGTTACAATTATAATTTTTACGAGTTATTTTAATGTTTTCATTAAAAGTTTTACGTGATTATTCGATTTAATCGATAATTATAATCGACTACGATTATATCACTATTAATTGATATTTATTTATTTTATAAGCTTAAAGTTATAATTTTAGAGTTTTAATTAAGTTTGGGTTCGATTACGAGTAATTACGCATACATCAGATTTGGAGTTTTTGTATATGATTTAAGTTTCGATTAATTTTTAAGGTTTTTATAATCGATACCACACTCAGTTTCTAAATTTTATAAAAAAATTTTATCATTTCTAGCTTTATCGACTCATAATATCGTCTAAGACAATTAGACTTAAATTAGGGTTCAGACCAGTAACTACACAGGGTTACACCTACTCTTGCCCAACAGCTATGCTATGATAGGACATTCGATAAGATAGCACAAAGACTATTCGAATTGATCTCCCGAGTCGACCGACCATAAACATCTGACCCTAACTTAAGTTAACTACTTTGCTGTAGGACTGACTAGGCCCTAACCTAATCCAAATCAGGTTAGCCCTCGACTGTAAATGCTTTTCTATTTTCATCTACTTGTACCATATTTCTAATATCCAACCATTAAGCAATTTCTGACACAACATTCCAAAATGATTCTTACTTTTTCGTACTAAATATTCTTTATTTTTTTTTTTACCCCTTTTAATATGTTTTGTGTAACCTAATTGTAAGAATACCTTTTTGTCTTTTCATATATGTAAAGTAACCCTAGTAGATGGATATATAAACCTTTACTTAATTATACGCAAATAATCAATCATCAATAGAGAAATTATTCACATTTCCTTTGAATAACTTTAGTGTTCTCATTATTGTTCAACTCTTATATATTCTTTATAGTAAGGAATAGTGGCAAGTAACCCTGCAGTTTAGACTAATAAGTCACATCCTGTAGACTGTAGGTCGAATAGGATCGAATGGTGCATTATATCCATTCAGTAGTTGCTCGGACTTTGTTGGTTTTTCTTTTGTTTCATTCAGTTTGCTTCATTGTGGTGTTTTTCCTTGTATCCAATCCTGGAGATGCATCAGCTTTGCTAGTATCAAAGTACGGTTTTGAAAGGAAATGTATGAAGTTGCCATAAAGTTTTGGTTCACTTTGCTACTAATGGTTACTGTGTTCCTTCCATAGCTATTTTAGTATGTTTGTGTGTTAGTAAGTGTGGTTTCGTTATTACTCTATTCTTACTCTGTTTTATGTTATGAAAACAAAGCAATTTTTTTTTCCTCTATTTGAGTGATTATTGGGTATTAAAGTTATTAGTATGTTAACTGAAGTTTTGGGTAGTACAATAGTAGTATTTTCCATATAGTGTGTTGTTCACTTATTCGAGAAGTATTGTACCATGTTAGATTCGAGTGTTCAAGGTGTTATTGGTGACTAGAGTAGTAGTGCTTAACTTGATTGTGGTTATAATGGCAGTAACACCTTAGGGTCAATTGATGATAAACTTGACAGACTCACTAACCTTGTTGAGAGTATAGTCACAGCAATGTAAGTTAATAGGCAACAACCTCAAGTTATACCATATAACCTTCCTAAAAATATTCAAGAAAGAGGTTGTGGTTAAGGTGGTTGAGCCAATAGCTTAGTTTGACCGTAGCAAGTTGAATGAGTTGTAGAATGAGCTGCTAGACGAAGGTAAAAGTTAGAGGAAATTAAAGAGGATAATGAGAAGATTGATGCCAAGAAGTATGGAGAGGAAGAAGATACTAACTATTACTGAGCACAGGATCGAAGACACCAAGATCCTCGAGGACTGGACAATGTTAAGGTCCAAATTCTACCCTTCAGTGAAAGTGGAGATACGGATAAATACTTGGAGTAGGAAGAGAAGATGGAAAAGGTGTTTGATTGTTATGAATATACAGAAGCCGTGAAGGTTCAACTTGCTGCACTTAAGTTCTCTAAATATTTCACTATGTAGTGGAAAAATTTGAATGCAACCGGAGTAAAGGATATAAGACGAAGTGTAAGAACTTGGGATGAGATGAAAAGGTTGTTAAGAGTTAAAATTATGCTTGAAACCTACTTATAGGATATGTTTGCAAAGTTGTAGGAACTTCACCAAGGAGGTCGATCCATCAATGAGTATGTAAGAGAGTTCCAAATACTTATGATCCGAGCTGACATGAAAGAGCCTGAGGCTCATACAATATTGAGGTTCATTTCTAGACTTAGATATAAAATTCGCAACATTGTGGAAGTACAGAGGTTTTATACCTTAGAAGAGACGATTAAAATAGCACAGAGGGTCAAAAAGCATAGAAGAAGTGCTCCGAGTTAACCTGGGCCAACATTTTGCTGAAACCCTATTCCGCACTAACCTGCTCAAACCGAGCCAAATAAAAGAATGACTGACTTAACGATAGCCAAGTAAGCCAGTAGGGTCAAGTAGGTCAGCCAAGCCAAACCGAAGCTAGACCGACCTTGAGAACATATGAGAAAGGATAGACTTTCAGACAGAAGACCAGCAAGGTGAAGTGCTTTAAATGCTTAGGCTTTAACATGAAATTGTTAAGTGTCCAAACTGACGTATTATGGTGCTCTGAGGAGATGCAGTGGATAACATCAACGAAAATGAGCCTGAGGAGGAAAAGGATGTTGGAAAAGTTGAAGTTACAGAGGAAAAGGAGACCTACGTTTATGCCAATCAAGGAGAAGTAATGACCTTAGTTCTAAGACAAGTACTAAGTTCCCTACCGAACTTTGAAGAAGATCAGAGAGAAAATTTATTTTATACAAAGTATACCATCAAGGGACAATTATGCACCATTATAGTGGACAAAGGAAGCTGTACTAACATAGTTGCACAATCCTTTGTGCAGAGGTTAGGTTTGCTGACCTCAAAACACCCCTGACCTTACAAGCTACATTAGCTTCATGATAAGGGTACTTCATATGTGATTGTACCATTCAGTGTTGGTAGTGTGTATAGAGACGAAGTAGTGTACCATGTCATCCCTATAAGAGCTTTGCATTTACTGCTTGGACAACCTTAGTTGTTCGATTGACGTATTACTTATGACGGATATAAGAATACCTATGCTCTTGTTAAGGATGGAAAGAAAATTGTGTTGAAACCCATGACCCTATCCTAAGTAAATGAAACCTATAATAA
Source organism: Lumnitzera littorea (assembly GCA_024138015.1). Classification (NCBI taxonomy): domain Eukaryota; kingdom Viridiplantae; phylum Streptophyta; class Magnoliopsida; order Myrtales; family Combretaceae; genus Lumnitzera; species Lumnitzera littorea. The sequence goes on along the minus strand of JAMXBB010000011.1, from coordinate 14,024,031 downwards.
GCTCACCCACGCTAATAAGAAAAAGACAATAGTAATAAGCCGAAGAGAGATCTGAGTTGTTGAGAAAGCCGATTAGCCTATGCTCCTATTGGTTTGAAGATTATTGGAGATGAAAGATTTAGAGGAAGTTCTAGAAGAGATTCAACACCTGCTAAATGAGTTTTTCGATCTATTTCCCGAAGAATTATCAAAAGAATTGCCTCCAGTCCAAGGCATAGAGCATTATATTGATTTATAGCCAAGCACCACCCTACCGAACCGACCTACATAAAGAATAAACCCCAAGTAAGCAGCCAAGCTGAAGAGATAAGTGGATGAACTCATGGATCGAGGATATGTGAGGGAGACCATGAGCCCTTGTGTAGTATTAGCTCTGCTCGTCCCAAAGAAGGATTCTTACTCATTACTGAGCAGTATGTTCATGATCCTCATTTTAGCCCTATCATAGAGTAGTGCAAAGATGGAATTACTGTTAAGGGATATTATCTTAAGGAAGATTATTTATTTAAGGATTAAAGGCTATGTATACCAAAATGTTCCACATGTGAGCTGTTAGTCAAGGAAGCTCATAGTAGTGGGTTATCTAATCATTTTGGAGAGACCAAAACAACCAATTTGTTAAAGGAAAACTTTTACTAGCTTAGTTTGGCCAAAGATGTCCATACAGTAGTTATCTGACTGCATGGAGTGCCAAAGACTATCATTTTAGATTGGGAGACAAAATTTTTTAACTATTTTTGAAAGACTCTTTAGAGAAGACTTGAAACTAAACTTGTATTCAACTCTAGTAGCCACCCTTAGACCGATAGCCGATTAAAGTGGTGAATAAGACGCTATGAAGCTTACTCAAAGCTATTAAGCAAGAACTTGGGGGAATAGGATTTGTATCTATCAATTGTAGAATTCACATACAACCGAACTGTCTACAATACAACTAGGAAGACCTTAATCGAGATCGTCTATGGCCTTAACCTTACTATTCTCCTAGATATGATTGGTACCCTTGCAACTGCTGAAGAGAGTCAATCTGGAGTTGACCGAGCTCAAAAATTGTAGGAGCTATACCAGTCTATAATTAAGAAGATCGCTAAGTTCAATTAGAGACAACAAGAGATTAGTAGCTAAGGCCACAGCTAGGAGACTTAATATGGATTCACCTCAGCTAAAAGTGATTCCCTTGCAACAAAACAAGCTATCCCCTTAAGCTGATGGTCCTTTCAAGATCTTGAAGAAAGTCAACCACGATGCTTACCGGATCAAGTTACCTAATAATTATAGTGTTTCCTCTACCTTTAATGTATCCGACTTGATTTCACTCTTACTAAAAGAAGGAAGCCCTAAAAATGCCCAAGAAAGATAACTATAGACCACTCTAGATTTGAGGATAAATCTTTCCGATCCCTAGACAGATGATAGGAAGCCCCTTAGACCAATCATATGAAGCCGAGCTAGAGGACTTTAAGAACTCACATGGAGAATACTAACTCAAAGCAATATCCAAGACAAGGATTCTTATTCCAAACTGATCTCTTTCCGACCTGACTATCAGATCCTCACATATGCCAAACCTGCTCCTACCCAGTAGCTGCGCTATGAAAGGACATCCAAGAAGATAGCTCCAAGACTATCTAAATTGATCACCTGAGCCGACTACAAATATCTGACCCTAACTTTAGCTGACTACTCTCAAGCAGGATCGTTTAGGCCCTAACCTGATCCAAATCAGGTTAGCCCTTGACTGTAAATGCTTTTTTGTTTTCACTTGTACTATATTTCTAATGTTCAACTACTAAGCAACACGTATCTTTTGACATAACATTCCAAAATGATTTTTACTTTTTCGTACTGAATATTCTTTGTCTTTTGTACCCCTTTTAATATGTTTTGTGTAACCTGATTATAAAAATACCCTTTTGTCTTTCTATACATCCAAAGTAACCTTAGTGAATGGATATATAAAGTCCCACTTACTTGTATGTAGACAATCAATCATCAATAGAGAAATTATTCAAGTTTCCTTTGAGTAACCTTAGTATTCTCATTATCTTTTAACTCTTATCTATTTCTTTTAGTAAAAAGTAGTGTCGAGTAGACCGAGTAGGATCGAGTGGTGCATTATATCCATTCGGTAGCTACCCAAACTTTGTTAGCTTTTCTTTTATTTCATTTCGTTTACTTCATTGTGGTGGTTTTTTATGTGTCCAACCTCGGAGATGCATCAACTTCATAAGGTATTTTCCATCCTACAATAGGTATTAGGCTTCTCAAGTTTTCGATCAATAAATCCAAGTTTTAATTTAGCACCCAATGCTACTCAAATAGATTGACTCCATGTTAGGAAATTAGTTCCATTGAAAGTAATGTTTCCAATCACCATACTTGGATTGTCAGAGCCTAAAAATATAAAGTGGTTTAGAAATTGCAGATTTACGTGAATTTGCCACGGGATCAACAAAGTAAGCTATTGCAATCTAAAGTAAGAAAATCGATCTTCAAGAATCAAGATGAAACCCTAGTTTTCTCGTTTTGATACCATGAGAGGATTTTGCAGTATTGTAACGGAAGGAAATGAAAGTAAAGTAAAATGTGTTTCTCACTAACCATTCAAAAGTATGTACAAAGGAATAATATATATATATATATATATATATAAAGAGAGAGAGAGAGGGAGGGAGAGAGAAGGGTCCTATAACTAACTAGCAGTAAGATAAATATCCAATACTCTTACAGAGAAAAGCAATCACATCATATAAACTATGATTTTCTTGACATAATCATGCAATTTTAATTGCTATTCAACTCATAGTTATTAAAATCATGAGTCAACTATATGATTTCATGGGTTTATAATTTTATAATGTCTTTTTTTTTTTAATTAAAATAGATGTAAAATTATTTAGGTATAGATATTTGATAAAATTATAAATTTTAATATATAATTCTATACGTTTATGATTTTATTAATTTGTGTGATTCTATATAATTATATCAATTCTATATGTTAAAAATAACAGTGGAATCATAATTTGGATAACCTACTTCAATGATAATATCATGCATAGAGTTTTAGTTCTAATGGGTGGTGTTTTAGATCAAGTTAGAGACAAATCCCTTCCCTTTATTACTAGTATAAATATAGATCATACAACTAAATATTTAGTTGGCACAAAACTCTACAAATTATTTAAACTGTCCATACAATTCAAAATTTTGCATTTTGATCAGATTGGATAGCGAGCGAAGAACCTATCAACCATGGCTAGAGCTTCCTTAGGCTTGTACTCCGGAGCTGTGTGACCAGCACCCTATCCATATAACATTGTAAATCGTATTGAGATATGTTAATAGGTATCAGTCAACATAGGAAAGTAATAAGAAACTACGTGACAATGATAATGATCATATTTACAATTTTTGGTTACCTTTATGGTCACATATGTCAAACGGAAGTGATTATTCATGAACTTCACCTGGTACCTGCAAATGTTTTTAAGGATAAGGTCTCCATATGGAATACATTCGAGTCTGTTTGAATCGTCTTATTTTTATCTGCTTCTGTATTGATAAACTCATGGTTTTCATAAAGTTTCACATTGAGGAAAGCATAAATTTTTCAGATAAAACTCACCCTGCAACTTGTCCATCAAGGTACCATGGTCGCCATCCGTCGAAAACGGGTACACCAAGAGCTCTAATCCACTCTAGAGTACCAATATATGGAACTGAGATATCATGGTCACCACTGCAACATGAAGGTTTGACTTTATTTTGTTGACTACATTCCCATGAGACAATAATTTCTAAGCAAACAAGCAGTGAATTTTACAATCTTACCTGTATACAAGAGCTCGGAGACCTGTAGTTGAAAGATTCTTTTGGTAAGGAAAGCTGCTCTTGACGTTTTCCGTGTAAGTAGGGAAGGTTTTAGGACATCTCTCCCAATGGTCCACGGTTCCCTGATGCCAAATTTTTTCGACGATAATGAAGAATCAGTAATGATGTTGTCTTGCAAGCATGAGTTATGTATAAGGTAATATTCATAGTGCATACCAGCCTCACACCCAATGCCAATTGAACATTTTCATCATTCAACCATTTGTATGCCAAAACATAATGGAAACCCTGTGAAAATAAATTAACGAAGTCAAGGGATAGAAAGAGGTGCATCAGAGAATGAGATCGATATTGAGATCGAGATAGATGTCGATTGATAAAGATGAATTCACTCTAAACCTATTAGGCTTAAACTTTTAGATCAGCTAGTTATGGATTTATGATTTATCATGGTCCAAAAGCAGAATTCTTAGCCCTCGAGTATGGGAAGCGATTGAATTTGAATGCATTAATTACCCTGCAGGGAAGCTCGGGAAGTTTGTTTGAAGATAGGAAGTGTTCAACAGCTTCTGCTTCTAAAACCCTTCTATCCCATTGCAACTCGGTTGGCTTCTTTGACGCAAACGCACATTGTGGTTCCAAGATTTGGCAGAGATTTATTTGAAGAAGGCACTGCATAATTCACACGACCAAATACAAATTTTACTATGAGCTTAGACGTATCAATCGAAATAAATTTCATAAAGTTAGATCAATACCTCCATGATCGCCTGCATCGCAGTGGTACACCTGGTATTGTTTAAGCTTGTGTTGACATAGTCACCTCCACAGGCTACTTTGGCATCCTGTTGAAGCAAAATATGTGTAAGATCTCCTTTATTGCTCCCTGAATTTGTGTAGAAACAGCAAGGACTACTTGGAAATGAGATGTTAAGAGCAGTAGGAGAGAGAAACCGACCTCATAGTACTCGTCGGATATAAGATTAACTCGGTGAACATACGGGATCCTGGAATTTGGATCACTATAGTCATCTGTCACAGGATTTCCGAGGATATAACCCTGTTCGAAATTGACAGAGAATTGAAAAAGAAAAAGACATAAATATGCTTCTAATGAACTAGCAAGAGAAAGCTAGCAGCGGCTTGGAACGAAATGACAGACCTGCAATTCCATCAATGGCTTAAATCCTGCCTGAATACCTGTGAGACAGAAAAGAACAAGAAAACAGTTTCAACATTAGATTTTACGGTTAAAAGAATGCTGTTTTATAAGAACTGTTAAGTAATAAATGTAATGGTCCATGTCACATCTATAAGTTTAAACTTTTAAATCATTTGGTCATGGTATCAATCATAACTTGATATCAGATCTAGAGGTCCTGAATTCAAACCTTGTGATAGTACTAATCATAACAAGACCATAAAAAGATGAAACGGTTACCTTCAAGAACATGAGTCACCAACATTGGAACGATGATGCCAGAATACGAATCACCACCGATGTAGAGTTGATTTCCAATATAACGAGGGTGCTTCAGAAGCCACTGTGCCATAATTATTGTAGATGAACATTTTATCAGAGAAAAAGCCCTTGGAAAAGGTTTTACTTGACTACATCCAAACCACTGACCTTCCTTAAGAAAATGTAGCTCTGGTATGCTGATAGTGTATCGGAGGTGTTCCAGCCATCGACAGTGGTTGAGTACGAAAAGCCAGCTCCAACTGGTGCATCAATATATATGACGCTAGCAACCTAGTAAACAATTATCGATAGGTTTCAGAAGCTCTTTCAGTACTCCATAGCCCAGGATTTCATAATGCTTCATTGAAGATAATTTTTGGACGATAAAAGGAAAATTTGGCACCTTAGTCCATGAGTAGGGGTTGATGACAAGTGAGGGTAGGGTTCCATTGTAGGCAGCATAATCAAATGTCAATGGACCTGAACAGAGATTAAAATCAATATTGTTAAAAACTAACTCTAGCTCGGGCTTCTTGTTTTTTAACTCAACGAATTGAACTATGCACTTAGAGCATTGATCTAGATGGCTTCTATCTAAACTGTGTCCTTGCTTTTCAAATTCAAATGTCTAGCTATGACTAATGTGGTTCCATTTACCCTTCATTCTTTCCGTTCTCGCCTTTGGTTATCTTAGCAAGAGAGATCAAGTAAAATTATTTAGAACTCTTTCTGCATAATTTGATCATTTTATATAGTATTCACAGTATAAAATATAAAAATTTCTAAGGTCAAATTTAAAAAAGCATTTTCTAGGTAGAAGCCGCCAGTGCATTCCACTGTTTTACTCTAAAGCTTATGAAACCATGCTGGCATGCTCAAACCACAATGTAGATTGATGACAATGATCAAATACATTTGGATAAACTTCGTTCTCATTAATTTTCTTAATTACTAACAATTTAGCAGATAATACCCGTTTTGGGATCGAATTGTCTATCAAGTACTAACCAGTTTCGAAAGCAAGTGCGGAGAAGCCAGAGCAACCAGGTCCTCCAGTGAGCCAGAACAACAGAGCGTCCTGTGCTGGGTTTCTCTCTGACTCAATGAAGTAATAGAACAGTTGAACTTCTTCCATCTCTCCAATCCCTATATAACTGCATTTTAAAGAAATCTTATGCATCAACATAAAACCCGACTCGCAATCGTTAAAATGCAATTTGTGATTGAAATTTTCAGTTTCCAATTATGAACTCACCCAGTTTCGAGCTTGAATGGAAGTTTGCCAGGATAGCCAGGAACTGTCTCGACAATTTTCTGAGAAGCAGCGACTCCAGCAATAACGAGCAAAACCACTGTGCTTAAGCACTTCATTGACCTTATTTGCATCATCTTCGCGATCTTTAGTTGGTGCAACTTTGCTCTTACTACGGAAAAATCAAAATGTCATATGAAACTTCCTAAATTTCTATACTCTCCCAGACACTACCATTGAAAGTTGCCATGCCTTTGTCTAATTTTTAACGTTTGAAAACCAGATTACTGTTTATGCACGAATGTCATAGGACAAATTTGGAAACAGATGGTGATGTAAAATATTTGGTAAACCAAAACACGTGATATCTGGAATGGATAAATGAAGGTTAGGTGGTTTAGTTGTTTTCTTCTCGTCCATCTTACGTTCAACTTCCGAGTCTAGAGCATTTTTAAGCTTTTGCGACGCACTTTCAAAGGTTAGCTGCGTCACATATTGTGTTTATGTTTTTGGCACGAGGAGCTAAACAAACCTTCTCGGAGCAGTTGGGGGCATGGGAAGAGAGATTATGGAAAAATACCCTACTTTGTTGTGTGGGTCAGTCAACCATAAACTTCTAAAGTTAATTTTATATCTCGACGTCTTTTAAAAATATATAAATAATGTTAAAACCGTTAATAAACACTCGTTATTTGCACATTTTTTCAAGTTATAAGATAATAAAATTAATTTTTGATAGTTTGGAGTGAGATTATCCCAATTATTTTATATGGTTTTGACTTTTGAGTCATTAGTATATTTTATTATACCCATCAATCAAATTGATGCACAACAAAAGTGCATGCAATAAGTTTTAGTCAATTCGTGGGGTGATTCTTTGGTTCAACACCTAAAGAACTTTACCAAGAAAAGGTTATTTTATTTCTATCTCTTTTTGGTTTTATTGCGCTGATTTCAAGAAACGGTGTTAATCAAAAGTGTTTTTAGCCAATTGCCAAAAGTTCGAAAATTTGTCCCACAACAATAGGGTTTGATTCTAATAATGATCATGCATCCAAAAATACTCTAAAAATAAGTTAAGATGACTCTTCTAAATATTAAGATGTATATCTAAACGGATCTTATTAATATATTTAAGGTAGTTCGTAAAAGTCTAGTAACTTTTATAAGAAATCAGGTGTATAATATAAAAGTAACTTTTATAAGAAATCAGATGTATAATGTAGAATCAAATGAACTTGTGAAACCATATGAAAAATCTTTTATCAACCATGTGAATGAATGGTTAAAACCAGCAACTGTCCCCGTTTCCTATATATATATATATATAATAAAACAAATTTCAACATTATTTTAAATCTAGTACCTCCGTGGTATGGTTTTGCAATCGTCCGGTTAAAACATTATCCCCAAGGAATTATATTGAAATTATAGAGTTTGTGAAAGGCAAAGCTGAGGCATTGCATTGACAGCTAAATCCGCTTTGACCACGTTATAAGATCATAAGACACAACTACCTTTCTCCCCCCTCCGAAAAAGAGAAAGGCCCATGCGTTTCTGGTTTGGCTGTCCAGAAAGAAGAGAAAGCAGTCCACATAATCGCATTGTTCAATTAGGAAATGGAAAATAAAATGTAAAAACAAAACAAAAATTATAAAAATGTTATTCCCAAGAAAATATTCCCACCAATAAGGCACCTAAAATCACTTCTTGAAATTAGATCTAAAATCACTTCTTTAAAAGACAATTTTGTATTAATCCCCCATTCTTAACTTAATCCAAAATCATTTTTTAATCAAATAGTATAAATCAAATTGAATTCTATCCAATACTATTTTAATGAAAAATTCGGTTTTCTCATATTTCTTTATCTAATGGATACACTCTTTGAATTAATAGAGAACCTTTTTGTTTTGTATCTATATGAATCGATATTACAATATTGATTGATTAGGCTATTCTAAATCTAGATCAATCTAAAATCATTAACTTCAACCCAAATTCGTCTCCTCAAGAGGTGATTTTAAACATGAAAATACATTATAATTTTTAATATAGTCGATACACCCGAATTTAGAATAACATATTCAGCTATAACTAGATAAAAGTATTATGAAAGTTGTAATTCTACTTTCAAATATCTATATAGTGTTTGGAAACTAAAGATAAAATATAATCTTGAAAGTGAAATATATAAATCTAACACTGTTAGCGTTGTCATCACGTAAGTGGATGAACATCCTAAGGATCTGTATCAACTTGGGGCTGCAACATCTGGTTTACATCTAATTGGGTGATTTATGCCCCATCTTGGCTGTAAGCACTCGAGTATGATGCATGCATGGGGATTGGAGTAAGGTGCACCTGTTTGACTCTCTCACCTATTATGTTGCGAGGATGTCTAACTAGCCTACTTAATGGTGCAGAGGAGTACGGACTTGACTACCAAAGGTCTCTCCCGTGATGAGACTATAGAACATTTGATTGCTAGAACTCTCCTCGATGAATGGTCTATGAAACTCAAATCCTGGTTGTTGAGCCTAATTTTTTCTTTTCGGTTTTTAAATTAGTCTTTTTCAAATCGATCAATATTAAACCCTACCATTTCATATTGACTCTCGACTAAGGTTTAAAGAAAATCAATTTTTTTAAATTTGAAAACATTTTAGAGTTGTCATCTAATTAGAGTTAGAGTTGGGAAAAAAAGTTAAGTGATAACCAATTGGGTGGATTTATTATAACTTAGTTACCGATCTTTCGATAAAACCAATTTTTATTAAAACAATCTTTCGAAAACCAAAGATTTGGATCTAGAAGCTAAACTTTTAAACACTAAACGAGTACCACTTTTAATTCTTCCAAATTTAAATTTACATTTCAATATATCTTTATAATGACATTTATTTACAAGCTATAATTGAAATTATGCTTATTTACAAAAAATAAGGATTTAAAGAATTAACTACTAAAGGGAGAAAATATATATTTTTTATTTTTTAAGTCACCTCGTATATACGAGTACCTATATATCTACTATTCGAGATCAAATATTCGTAGTTTTTTTCAAAAATATTATCAAGTTGGTTTATTTAACTTGTGGAAAAAAGGTCAAGTTTACGTTTTTATCCGATTCAATTTATTTAAGGAAATTATTTTAAAAAGCCCTAATTGATGTTTATTTTTGGAAATTCTAAGTAGGATCCTAATTTTGAAAAGAGTTCATTTATTTTATTTATTAAAAAAAATATTTTTTTAAGTGATTTATTTATTCATCTATTACTAACTTATTTTATTTCTAAAAGAATAAAAATAGATTTTCTTTTTTTCTTCTCTTTTTTTTTATTTCTTCCTTTCTTTTTTTCTTCTTTTTTTTCTTTTCCCCCTTTTTTTCTTTTTTTCTTTTTCTCATTCATTATTACATTTACAAATAAATAAATAAAATTTATTTTAAAAATAAAAGAGGTAGCAAATCGAGTAGGGTCAGGTTGAGTTGGCTTGGGGTTGGCTCGGGTCGACTCGGTTTGCTTAGGGAGGCTCGAGTTGGCTCGGTTAGCTTAGAGCAACTCAAACAAAATCGGATAAGCTCAGGTTAGTTCAGATTGGCTTGAAAAATCATATTTGAAGTGTTGAATCGAAGGTTCTTAGGTGTGAGGAATCCGATGGTGGTGGTAGTTTTCGTCAAAAAATACCGTAAGGAATGCTATCTTAGAGAAAGAGAGAGGAAGCTGCGATTTTTGTTTTTCTAAAGTATTTCAAAGCTTTTTTGTGTGTTGAAAATGAAGTGCAAACCCCTATTTATAGGTATCATGGTCGAGTTAAAAATGGAAAATATTAAATGCAATATGATTTTCTTCCATATTTGAATTGAGCAAACCTAGACAATATGTAATGCTAAATACAAAGCTACGCGTATAGGAGCATGTCGAACATGTGTAGGAGTACACTTACCACACTTAGAAGTGAGTTGGTAAATGATGTGGCCCATGACATAGCGTTGAAGTGAGAAAGGAAAATAAAAGATGCATTTTGCACATTTCATGGATTGAACCAAGGATCTCCAAGTCATGTGCAACATCAAGTTTGAGTATTTATCTAGATAGGCTGTTGGTTTTTCCTTATTCATATATGCAAGGGCTAAATTAACTTGGGTTAGATTCAAATCTAAGCTCAAGCCCAATAACCCTTTCTTTATTTTATTTAAGTTGAAAATTATATTCTATTAAACTATCTAGAAGATTTATTATTTTTTAAATCTTCTATTTTTTGTATTTTTCAAAATTTTATATATTTTTATTTTTCTAAATTTCTTTTTTTTTTCTTAAATCTTCTATTTTTTTGTATTTTTCTAAATTTCTTATATTTTGGTTTCCTTTAATTTTTTTGATTTTTTAGTTTTCTTAAACTTTATACTTTTTTATTTTTCTAAATTTCTTATTTTTTGAGTTTTTTCTAATTTTTTTTTTTTTTCATTTTTTTCTAGTTTAAGACCCTTTACCTTATTGAAAAAATAAAATGGAGCAAAAATTGGTTGTCTACACTAACGGTTTAGGAGATGCTAGTGATGAGTAGTGTAGAGAGGATGCATCATCTCAAATATGCATGCCACTTTGTCTACATCCTCGAACTCCCCCTTGATGATGACCATGTCCTCGACAGCCCCTTTCCTATTGTGGCTCATCTGATGGGGAGTCATCTTTATCTACATCCAAATTGGGTGTAGGTGGTCCACCTAAGTAGATCCCAATAATCCTCTATATGAGGTCATCAACCCCATGCTACTCTAATATAATGTCTTAATACAAAATTTGCAGCAACCTATATATGAAATCTACCTGTAAGCTGAATATAAAAGATTGATTAGCATATAACTAGAGAAATGAATGGGTAATTATAATAGCAATTGTACATATCATATACATCTAGAAGGCCTTTGACTTGCTAATGTATCTGTGAGTAACTTACTTATACCAGGGGACGTAGTTGATGATAGGGATTATAGATTAATCAGATGCTCTAAAGCTCGAGGACTTGTTCATATGGTTCATCAAACTGTTTGAGGAAGGTTAAACTTAGAAGAGCGGTGTATTCCTCAGTCTAACCTGCTGAGTTACTTTGCTCTCCACCTCATCCAAGAAGCCGCCAAGGTAACTAAACCGTATATTAAGCCCACCTTTCCACAGCACATCTATCTAAGGCCAAGTATTGAATCAATATACTACAAACTTGATAAATGTTGTAGCCGAGCTGACACCTAATGGAGTTGACCACCCAAGGCTGACTCAACAATGAGTTACCTTTTGAATCAACCCTTTCCCAACCTCAAATATCCAAGTTGTTGAACTGTCGACCCTAACCTGTTCTATCCAAAACCTACTCTGCTAAGCCAACAATATCATTGGGACCATGAAATAGATAGTTAACATATATCTTGATTTTCCTAACATCTATACTGTCCTTTTCTATCATAAGATATTCTTTACACTTATTTACAATATTACCCTTGTAAATTATTTTTTTTCCTTTACCAGTAGAAATTCTTTTTTGTAATTTACACTAACATAGGACTTACCCCAATTGATTCATATAAATGCTTGTGTATTGTAATAACCGCAATAGTTAATACATTTTTGTGATATTCAAACATACTCTCATGAGTTAAGTATTTTTTACTTGCTCTCAATTACTCTTATTTAGCCCATTAAGCATGGATTAGTGGCGAGTGACCTCCAACCATACTTGTTCATGATATCAAGTACGACCAAAGCTCGTATGAGGCATTAATATGTCATATTCACTATCGATTCATGAAGACCCCTACTTAACCTTCGACTATCATTTATCTTTCAGACCGTCTTGAGGCTTAGACCCATCCTGATAGGAATCAGGCTATTGAAACTTTGACCTACAACCGAGCTTGAGGACTAGAAGGCTTAGCAAGGTGAATCTCCTTACTCCAGCCAAATTTTGCCAAGGCTGAGTACTTTTTTGCTAAGCCACTCTTTATGCCGAGCTGAATTACTACCCATTTCTCTATAGTATATTGAGTTGTAGAGTACTCACTCACACCCGAATCGACTAATGATTTGGTATCTCTCTTGTCGAGAAGCTGAGATAGAGAGACTTTGGACTGACTAATGTAAGCCTCATAATCAGTCACTTAAGGTTTTGATTAACTGAAAGATCCGATCAAGCCTAAATTATAAGTAAAGCTAGAAATATTAGTAAAAATAATCCCATAAGTTTGAATTTAAGAAAATAAGCAATAAAATAAAAGACTATAAAAATTCCAAATTTTAAATATATAACTCGTTATTTATCAAAAATGCGTAAAATGTATTCTGATAATTAACGAATAGCTAGAGATAAATTATATATATACTAAAAATCATAAAATGACTTAAATAATATTTATAAATATTTATTTGTACTATATATGAATTTACATGTAGGTATAAATACGCGTAATTACTTAAAATACGCGAAATGTACTAAAATAATACTAAATAATTAAATAAAATTCATAATTAATTAAGGAAAAATTAAGAAAAATCAGGAAAAATAAGGAATGATCCAGATATAGGTTGTGGCAGCTGGGGAAAATAAGAAAAAAATTAGCCAATTAAATTAGAACAACACAAAAGTCAAATTAGAAGAAGATAAAGCAATTGTCTTATCTAATTAATACACAATAATTTCCCTAAAGCTCTATAAATAGCAAGAAAATTTCAAAAACTCATTTGATCAGTTTGGAGAGTGAGAAAAATAGGGAGAGGTGAAATTGAGAGAAAAATTAGGGTTAGGAAAAAAAAAACTGTGTAATTAGGGCCATAAAGGGGAACCCACATCAAATGAGCAGCTGGAAATAGACGGCCACCACCACCACACAGTGGTGGTAGCGCCTAGACCGGCTGACAAAGCCACGGCGGCCGGCAGTGGCCGAAACTACCCAGACCGGTGAGTTCGATTTACAGCCTAATTTTGTGTAATTTTGTAAAAAATAGTAAATATTCGTAGAAAATTATGAATTTTGTTATTCTGGATAATTTTTGTATGTAATTTTTAGAAAAAATATTATTTTGATAAAAATATGTCCTGTAATATATGGTCCTTAAGAAATCGTGCAAAACCGAGTATGTTTCGGTTTAGAAATAAATGACCTTAGAAGTGTAGTTTTGAACCCAAAATTTTTTTGTAGACTACTTAGATGATATAGAATAATGCTATGAAGCCCATTTTCAAAAATTAATTTTCAAAAATTTTAGATAATTTTTAGGCCTTAAAATGAGCTATAAAATGAATAATTTATGGTTAATTAAGTAATTAAATGGATAATTACTAATTTAGTAAATAATTATATGCTTTAGGATGTTTAAATCTGATGAAGCATGATACTTGTAGCATTTAGGGTGTTAGATGTAATTATTAGGTTAATTATATAGTAGATAAGTAATAGGGAAAAATAGTAAATTTTAAGATAATTTTGTAAATTAGGATAATTAGGTGTAAAATCTGATTTAGGATGAATTTAGAAATTTTGAAATGATAATTGATGTTAGGAGATGGTAATTAGAATAATAAAAATATTAGATGTGTATTGTGTACATAATAAGTAATAGTACATAATACACAATTATTAGAAATATAATAAATAGAAAATATTATAATAAAAATTGATATTATGATAATAATAAAAATGTACAATAAATCTAATAGGAAACTTGAATTTATGTAATTAGATGAAAAATGTAAAAAATTTATCACATCAGGAGTAAATTCGATACACTAATAAGAATTTAAGTGTACCGGGTAGAATAAAATACTAATTAGAGGTAATGGTGGTATTTAGAAGATCGGGAAGTAATATGATTAATTTCACATTATGAGTTGAAACGAATTTTTAGGGTTCGAGTATAAAACAATACTTAGAAATCGAATTAAAACCTAATTTAGAAATCGATGCGGAAACCGAACCTGAACCCGAACCCGAACCCGAACCCGAACCTAACCCCATACCTAGAATAATTGTAAAAGACTTAAGACCTAGATAATTAAGCATATTAAACCTTAAACAAAACATAACAATAAGTGTTATAGGATAAAATAAATGTATAATAGTTATATGAAAAACTGAAACCACGTTTGTGTTATAAGGTTGATCGGCGATGGCTTGAGCAAATCGAACCTCGAGTGAGTGAGCGAGGAGTCGAGGTAAGTTGGGATTAATATGATACTGTATTTTGGAGGTTTAAGATTATGCTTAGTTGTGCTTGTTAGATGGTTGGTTATGTGCATGTACTTGATTATGAGTGATGCTATGATTATGTTTATTGTTTTGACATATATTGTATGATTTATATGAAATGAATGATCACTCTAAATTGAACCTAATCAAATATACGACTTGTAATCATAATTGGACCTGTATAGCAACTCATTAGGGGAAACCTAGGACTCTCCAACCAAATACCGACCCCTTCGAAAGAGATAGCATAGGATTGTAAAGGGTCCTTCCTTCATTCTCAGTCGAACTAAGTAACAGGTGAGGAGGTCGCGGCGAAGGTGAAATCAATGGTTTAAAGGTAGTCGCATGAGAAGTAAGGTCTCCATTACACAAGCTTGGGTTTGGTCGTGAGCTGTTACATTAACGGCAACTCCTCAACTTGGATTAAAGCGGGCGTAATTTCTTTAATCTCACGACGGGCCGGATAATGTCGTACGATGGCATTTGCTTACACATGCATTACACCTAATAAGTTGATTGAAAACCTTGTTGTGTTTATGGTATAGTTTTATGTCCTTCATCCTAACTTATTGAGCTGTGGTTACTTACATCCCTATAGAC
The DNA here is from genome assembly GCA_024138015.1 of Lumnitzera littorea. Classification (NCBI taxonomy): domain Eukaryota; kingdom Viridiplantae; phylum Streptophyta; class Magnoliopsida; order Myrtales; family Combretaceae; genus Lumnitzera; species Lumnitzera littorea. The sequence continues at coordinate 14,008,641 of JAMXBB010000011.1, read as the reverse complement.
GTCGTGCAGGTGCTGGCTAAGAAGCGGCAAACAACTACTCTAAAGTTAGCAACTGCTGGATCTTGGGGAATGAGGAAAAACATTGAAGAATAAACACATATTTTTAAAGTCTAAGTTTATATTTTAGAATTATTTTTCATTTCTAAATAATGTAATAACTAGGAAATATATTACGGAAAAATATTATAAACTTTAATTGCAATGACTGAATTATAGTGTATATATATATTTCCTCACTTTCTTAAGTAAATGATTTATTTAAATTACAAACTATTTACTTCAAAGCGGGTTAGTCGTAGACGCCTTGTGTAGATCAGGTCTAAAATGGCGGTTGTAAGGCCAACTTCTATCTTAGGATGGTTTACACGACGGGGATGTTACGACTCTACCGCTTCGAGGCGTGACAACTAAGCCACACTTACTCAGACAAACAAGCTAATCGTACTTTTTGTCCACATCTTCCAATGGCATCTTTCAACAGCATCTTCCAACAGCATCTTTCAACAGCATCTCCCATATAGCATCGCCATGTATATAGAATCATGTATAGAATCTGTTACACTAATGATTGTTTTTTTTTAATATTCATTTTTACCTTTTTGTATCTTATATATTACTTCTTTAGGAAATACCCTTTTTGTCTTTTCCCTTTTCCCTTTCAGGTATGTTACCTTAAGTTCTTGAGTATAAATACCCCTTGTACTTGTAATTGTAAACATCAGATTGATTATCATTAATACATTTGAGTATTTTCCTTCCTTACGTAAACATTGTTTGTTTACTCTTAGCATTACTCTTATCCTAACCTTTAAGCAAGGTTAGGTGGCGAGTAACCTTATCAAACCATCTCATACATTATATTGAGTTATGTTGTGAGTCCTTGAAAGTTCCATTGATGCATCATATTCATTGAAGCAATTTGTGAGTTTTTGCTTACTCTTCATTTACATTTGTCCTTTCTCACATTCACTATCACTTCCTTTCAAGTTTTCTACAAGCTTGAACCTATTCAGAGACTAACCTTGTCTATTCTTAGTCACGGTCTGCACCACATCCCCTTAGTTTGTGTGATACTAGACGTCGTGTATTCATCCACATCGGACTATATCATCTAAGATGTACACTAGGTAGTGGTTAGATCTATTCAATCTGGTTATGCCATTCCTCCTAGTGCGCTTTCTATGTTGCATGCCTAGTCGCCTAATTGATCTCAATCCGACCCCTCAAGTCTATTTCGTATAGCATCCATATGGTGTCAAGATAGGTTGGGATCTCCTACATCCGACTGAACCAACAAGTTATGTAGTCATGATAGTACATCTCAATGATGTAGAAGCATATTGGAGAGACTTGAGCTAGCCACACATTGCTCCCATCCTAACAATAAGCGAGGAGTCTGACTATGTCCTCGTGTATATAGGGTATCCAAACAACTTGAAGAAACATCAATCATAAGGTTAACACTTTAAAAAGCTACAAGTAATCAGGTTTGTTAAATATATACCTGCTCTAGACGCTATTAACCGAATGCATCTCTATACTGGCCAACTACATGTATAAGCAACTCTGTGACATCAAACTCTGCTCCCCATTGGCTTATAATTGGTCGATCATTGACCACTAACATAATCCAATAGCGTAAAGGGGTGATGTATGGGAAATACTCCACACCTACACCTGAAGAATCACTAGTGACCTGCTAATCTCATCAACCTCCATCTTAGAAGCTAGACATAAGTGGTGGTATAACCATGCCAAATATGCTGCTTCCCAAGCATATTACTTGGCTGTAATAACGTCTGATAGGAGATGGAGGAACACGAGATGTACCATGTTATTGGACTCACCCAAGAACAACATATCCCCAATCAACTACAAGATATGTGCCTTCATATAACGTTGTACCATAACGTCGGCTACATCAAATAGCAAATCAATGAAATTGTCCTTCAACTAGGACAATTTCAATTGCATATCCTTCATGGCACTCTCTAGTGGGTGAATTCCTAATAAGCGGTGGTATAACTCGCCTCAACCTATAGATGCTGTCACGCCTGTAACTACATCACCATCAACAAGAAGACTAAGGAGCAGAGATATATGCTGTAAGTCACCGTCATCTTAGTGGTATAAAAGTGAAATGTATGTGTCTCTTCTCTCTATCGCTCCACTAGGGCAATAATCAAGTGTCAGTCCAACTGTATGAAGGAAACCCGCTTTATACCAATGAAAACTGACTGCTCCAAATATAGGATCATGCGGGGATCTATCATGTTCTCCTTGCCATCTCGACACTTAAATATTGCCTTACGCCTACGATACCTAAGCTAGTAGTTCTCTTATGATAAAGGAAGAAGAGCTAATCTTACAGGTATTACACAAAATGAACATATCGCAAATATGTTATCAATTTTCTATTGCTATTTTTTACCTGATTACCCCACGTCAGCTCAAATCTATGGGATAGCTACAAGTGAAGCAGTGACCTATCGACCAATTCTGGATCCATTTACCCTACAAGTCCAAAAAGAAAATAGTAAGCTGACTACCACATTCATCAATGAAATGCAAAATGTAAGCAAAATGAAAATTTCTCAAATATGTTTTAATATATATTATCAATCAACATTAACATGGCTTTTCACTTTAATTAAGGTGTATACCAATAGATCCACTTAAAGTTGATTGTCTCCTTTACTGTGGACATCTTCTCTTATGATGTCCATCCTTACCACATAGTTTATAGGTATAAGTCAACGGCTTCTTCTGAATGTCCATCTCATTCTAGAATCATTTCTCTTGTAGCCTCCCTAAATTCCTAACCCAATCTAAAGTTTGAACTGGATGCCATACAAAAACGCCAAGATAAGACCAATTGACCTTATCGACACATGGCATGAAGGAATGCGCATATATACATAGCTAATGCTATAATGTATACCAAAACCTAATATATGCAGCACAATCCATGCTTAATTTACCCATAACAGCTATTGCTTGAGAGCATGAAATCTCGTATGTTTGCTACTTATTGCAAGTACATCAATAAGTCTTAAGTATGATCGTGTAGTATTCTTTCCCTTTTACTCGTATGATGTAGGTCATAGTGTAGTAATAATCTCGAATATCTGCTCATTATAGTCAAAAATCACAATGCGATGATCGTTGGCCAATTTACGCAACCTATTAAACTTTCTTTCTATAAATTTAGTAAGTACTTTACCTATACCCATTAGCTCCATTAACTCGATCCTTTGTTTGTTGAAATAGTCGTTATAGTTGTAGAAAGTTTTCTTCAATAGCGTTGTAATGAGCAAGTTCCTAGCATCTCATAAAGCATTGTTGTAACTCTCAGCAATGTCAGTTGTCCTATGTCTAAACTAAGCTCCATCATCATATGTCAATATCCACATCTTAGGATGTATTCCTCTAAAGTAAACTATAGTATAAGGGCTCATCGTATTAGCCTTGCTATAGTAGGTGCGAAACTTTTGAGGTAGCAATTGATAAGCAACCTTCTTTATTAGCTCTTTATAATCTTTGTTCTTAGTTTGATCATTGAAGTTATTAGCAACATGTTGGATACACCATCGCCATGGCCAACAACTTGGCTACACTACATTCTCTCCCACAATTGCAGACTGGATCCCAACATGACGGTTCAAAATCAGATATATGTCGGTACGATCTCTTATAACGTACATGAGTACACGCTTCAGGAACCAAGTTCAGCTATCTTGACATTCCTCATCGACTAGAGCAAAACCTAATGGGATAATGTGATTTCGATTGTCAACTCCAGCCATAATTAGTAGTTTATGTTTGTACTTCTCATAAAGGAATGTTTCATTGATAGTAATGGCAACCTTGCAATGTATAAAGGCCTCAATATACGGTCCAAATGCCCAAAAGACTCTATCAAAAAACACATGCCCGAGAGCATCATTGCCTCGCCATTTCCACTCAATCATGGTACCAGGATTAACCTCTCAAATGACATTTAGTAGACGTGGGAACACTGCATATAATTCCTCCCTCCTTCCGTAAACCTGTTTAATGGCTTTATGCTTTACTTCCCTAATTTTCTTTTTGTCCACAATATAATTGTATTGTTTGCAAATGGTTGCTTGCAGGTGTTTTACCTTAACACTTAGTGACTCTTGTACATCCTTTATTAGAAAGTAAAAGAAAGTGTTTAAATCCAATTTCCGGTGATCCTGGCTTTTAGTAATATTGTGGCATATGTGTAGACCCACAAACCTGGTTATCACAAAGCATCTAGCATACTTTTTCTTACAAGCTCTAAGTCTCCACCTGCATCCCTTTTCCAAATCAATACATCTGATAGACTAGAATGTAGGTTCAGACTTCTTCACGATGAAGTTAGGGTGGTTCATAACATGATGCATCTTCACAACTATCTGTAAATTTTTTTATTTTTGACTTGCATACCCACCTTCAATTCATCATTAAAACTCTACTCACCATCATTTATACTCTCCTCAATGACACCAATCCATCCCTAACACTTGTTGTGTAAAAAGGTATGGGTTTCAACAATCTGACTGCATCCACATATGTGGCTAAACCCTACCTCCAATCATTTCTTCCATGTGACCCTTATGCTTCTTCCACTTCCTATAACCACCATTCATTCAGACCAACATTAGCATTAGAATCTATATCATTAGAATCTTCATCAATGTCCTCGTACCTATCATATTGCACCACATCCTCTCCTTCTACAATATTTTCACCAACATAACAAACCGACCTCATATTATCCATTTTACACCTATTTGCCACACCAACTTCAGCATTCGAAAATAAAAATATTAGTTTATACTAATAGGCACACTCTACTGAATTTCACGAGTACATCACCTAATTTGAGTTAACTATCATATTCTCTTAACGACATTAGATTCATTACTTATTCCAATTAAAAAAAAAAAAATAAAGAACTAACACCACCTCGTCTACATCTTACAATGATAATTACTTATACACATATCACCTAATACACATGAATTGTACACATATCACCTAATACACATGTGTACATAAAATACAATAACGAAGACAAATTTATGTAAAGAAAAATTATATACATATATATATATATATATAAAATATACTAATTAATGAATACAACTTTAAGAAAAATGAATATATATGTATATAAAAAATATACTAACGAATATAAATTTATACAAAAAAAAATTAAACTTACTGATAATAAAGTATAGAAAAAAAAAAGAAAAGAAAAAAAGTTCAATGCACATTGTTGACAGGACCCTTTAGACACAAGCCTCTCAAGCTTGTTTAGATTTGACACACTTTACTTACTGTAGTGAGCTTAAACCCTGAGCCTAAATTGATTGAGCCCAAAGAGATTCTCAACTACTAGAAGTCATAAGATAAGGATGAGAAATTAAGTCAATATTCACTTCTGGTTAAAGTGGGACACATCAAACAACACGTCCTCACTCTTCTATATTTGCGGGAGAAGATTTCTCCTACTAACTATCGATGTCACTCTTCTACATAAATATTTCATCTCGTCTAAAAATGTCTGTAGACAATAATGTACCATAATATATCAAGTAAAAATACTAATTTTTCAAATTAAATGTGTTTAAAATGGATTAAAATGAGAAAAAATAATACCTTTCAATATAGTTGTTTAGAGAGAGAAAGTGAGGAAATTGTGCGGATTTTCTTTTGATTTCAAAAAATCTTCTTATAACTGGGATCTATGTTACGCTACTACTTCGAGTTTGTGATTGATTTGAAAAAAAAAATGATCAAAATGATGAATTTGGTGAAGAAAGTATGGAAACGTTTTAGAGAGAGAAAGTGAGAACTTACAAAGCAACTGCACATAATGAGGGCACATCGAGAGGAGGAAGATATAATGACATCAGAAAAGGTAATTTTACATGTGGTATTTTTAAGAATATTTTTCAAGAATAACATTTTTGTAATTTTTTATATATTTTTTTTCCTTTTTCCTTGTTCGATTCTTTTTACTAATCACGTACGGATAAGTTTGGATTGGAAAAATAAATAAATGAAATAAAGCAAAGCTCATATTAGAAAATGGTTTAAAAGAGCATATGATTGTCGTTTGTTTAAATTTTGAAACGAAGTTTCAACTAACTATCCAAGAGCTATTAACCATAGTTTCGCACCGGTAGAGCTACAAAAAAATCGTGTTCAGACTTCCCATCTACCAGACATACGTATATTATATGTACTTATGTGCTTCGGTGAAGACAAATATATTTTTATATATTAGTGGAATATGCAACCCCATCGCAGGCACACAAAAAAAAATAATAAAAGTTAAAATTTGATAGTTATATAATAATTTCCCTTCTCCGAGTCGACCGAATCGGTAACAACAGGTTAGATAAGCATTGTTTGAATTCTATTGCTGATAGGAATATTGTGCGAATCAATAATCTGTAAGTACTTTTGTAATAGATTATGGTTTTGACGGAACACCTTAACTCGTAGTAGTGACTGGAGTTAATCACGAGCTAAGGTCACCCAAATGTTTCTTTGCAAAACTAAAAAAAAAAAAAACAAAAAGCCTCCAATTCTCTACAATTATAATTTTCTTACCACCTATTACACTATTATCATACTTTTATATACATAAAATATGAAGAGCACTCTAGCTATTCTTGTTGGTATATAATAGATAAATGTTTGATTGTAAGGATAGAATTGGATAAAAAGAACTTAATAGGATAAATATAAAAAGAATTAAATAATACAAGTTTATTCTACCATGTTTTCTTTCCACAATACTAGATAAAAAATTTATATTAGAAAAATTTATAATTTATATTATAAAATAAATAATTTTTTGTAATATTTAATAAAAATAATATTCACTAACTTAATATTATAATATTGAGAGATATTTTTGAGAATACAAAATATTTTTTATTTTTATCAATTGAATTTTATTTTTATATCATGGTATAGATAGGATAAAATTTAAGCATTTTATCAAGTCCATCAACTTAATTTTTATCTAGTCACCAAGTAAATTTATAAACTAAATATTATACAAAACTTTTTATTTAATCCAATATTATGAAAATTACACGATTAAATTCAACGTTAGAGTTTGTTCCAGCATCGCCACACGTGAGAACCTAATGGCCTTTCCTCTCCTTACTTTGGTTTTCACCAAGCCAATGAAATTTGTCTTTTGTGCTCTTAGACCATTCCTATCCTATAACAATCTATATCGTATTCCTAAGGTATGTTAATATTTAAGCAACTTTTATCCCAGAGAAACTCAAAAAAAAAAAAATTAATAGTGTTAATATATAATGTAAATTGATAAATAGCATATAAATGCTAAAAAAAATTGATACGTGATGATAAAGAAACACACTTTTAAAAAAAAATACTAATTATATTTTTACATATTAAATTTTTATTGATACTTGCATGTTATTCATCGATTCACATATCGTGTTATTACTACTAAAGCTTTTCTCAAGAAACTCATTACTTAATGTATGATTTTCTTTATAAAAATTTCTTAAAAATTTTTATGAATCTTAATAAATATAGTCAACCATTGAAAATGTAAAAGAAAAAGAGAAAAAAATTACTAATTTAGTAGTTGCTCTAGTAAGTAATTTTTGTTAATTAAGCAACCATGCACAATAGCTAAGAATATCACGTTAAGTTTCTATATCATTAGAAACAAATTAAATAACATATGTTCTTAGGGCATTTGCATTGCTCATTGCCTTACACATGTTTATAGCTAAGTTACAAATTGAGAGTTTTTTTAGCTTAAATAATTTAACTAGTGTTAAGGCTACTGTAGTTTAGAGTTATTACTGTTCGAGATAAATAAATAGTTGGCAAACAAAAAAAAAAAAAAATTGACTTAGCTAGAGTTATTTTAACTTTTCATGTTGCTTTGACTAACAACTTTAAAAGGTAGTATTTTTTTTTTCTTTTCTTTAATTTGGATGGGTTGAAGATATATATTGGGACATACAAAAATTTTTAAAAAATTATGAAAAAATGTTTTGTAAAGTAATTTAAAGATAAAATTGTAAGTTTTTTAATAATAGAATAAAATTAATGTGGTATTTAAAAATACAAAATAAGTTACTATAGGTTAAAGATGGCGTTATATAATTTTTTGGGCTCTCTCTCTCTCTCTCTCTCTTCCTCCCTCTCCCCTCACTCTTCTCGATTCCAACATGAAGTAATGAACAGATTGGGTTTAATTAAATAAAGGAAATTCTACATACTGGGAATACTATGACCTCTCTCTTAGCAGAAAAAAAGATGCAGACTCTGACTTTTAAAACTTTGCGGCCGACATCTATGGCCATTCCTCTAAAACCCACTAATCTTCTATGATAGACAATCTTAAATTTGTGTTCTCTGATACGTTATGCACTTTGTTCTTTTAAAAGAAAAACTTGTAAATATATTGAAATAAATATGCTAAAAGTCCTTTATATTTTCTGTGAAAAAGTAATTAAGTCCAATAAACTTTAATCGAGTACTTTAAATTAAAGAAATTTAATGCTGATGGAGTAGTTTAATCTTAAATGATTGATGGAAGTTCATTTTTGATAGTACTTGTAATGGTGTATGACTCAGCATGGAGGATTTACGCGGTGAAGTGATATAAATGTAAAGGATTTATATGATGATTTAAAATATAAATGATTTTTTAAAACTATAGAGGACCTGATCAACTTTTGTTATAAACATAAAACTTCAAATATATTTATCCTTGAAAACATCTTTTGTATCGGAAAAAAGAGCTTTTGAGATTAATTCCTGATCTCATTATTAAACTTTATAGTTAATTATTTCCACGTAGTAAGTCTTAATATGCGTTTTAATTTTTTGATCACGCATGGAGTGATAGTTGATGAAATAAAAAAAAAAAAAGTGAAAAATCACATTAATATGTAGATTTAAGCTTTTGAATATAGTCAAACATTTACAGAAAGAGGGGAGCAATTAGGAGCAAAAGAAAATGAGAAGAAAGAATTAGAAAAAAAGGAGAATGAAAGAAATGTTTTCTTTTCTTATTTGGATTAAGGGAAAGAGGAAAGAACAAATGTGAGAAAAGATTTTCAAGATAATATTTAAAAATATTTTAAACTGTATAATTACTATATTATCCTTAAAATTGTAATAAGATTTAAAAAAATAAGATTATAATTGAAATTTTAGAAATTTTCCTTTCTAAATCACTTCATTTTGGAGGGGAAAAGAAAAATATTTTCATAAATCAATCTCTCCAACTTTCCTTACATTTCTAAATAAATTTTTTTTTTTTTAAATCCACACTTTTCTTCCTCTCTTAATGTTTTCCCATCCCAAACATAGTGAGAAGACTTATGGTGTTTGATTTGAAAAATGAGAGGGTAACCATAAAAAATAATTGTAAGCCATTGGGCGATTTGCTTCGGTAGTTTCTAGAAAAATAAAATAAAATTATCCCCTAGAACACAAATTGTGCAATATGGTTTGGTATTCCACCTACGCTAACCCCCTGCTTTGGCTTATGCCGCTCCTCCTCCTCCTCGGGAGGAAAGCTAGCTTGAGATAACTGCCATCGAGAAGACTGTACGTGGGGCCATACTAGCGAACTAGTGGACACAAATCTGTTCAAATGATTTGACTACCAAGAATTACTTAAAGTTTCGAATTTAATTAGACTGGACAACGAGGGAAGAACCTATCAATTATGGCTTGAGCTTGCTTGGGCTTGAAATCTGGAGCTATCTGACTAGGACCCTATTTATATCATATTGTAAAACATATGGAGATGTGTTAAAACTTATCGACCAACATGGGAAACTAAGAAGAAACTCATATTTGCATTTTTCTGTTACCTTTACGGTCACTTTATGTCAAGCTAAAGTGACTGATCATGAACTTCACTTGGTTCCTACCAATATTTTAGGATAGTGTCTTAGTGTGAGATATATTCCAATATGTTTGGATTGCTTAAATTTTTTTATCTACTTCTTATATGATCTGTAATGGTAAAGAAAAGTTTTAGAAAAAATGATCTTAAAACCATGGTCATTTGGGACATGTCAAACATCTAAAACACTACCTTTATTTTATTTTTAGTTGCCACCGATCCTTTCTAAAACCTTAAGCTCCCTTTCATCTATTTTAACCCTTCTTCTCCTTCTTCTTCTCATAAACTCTTCCTAAAGCTAACTATAGAGAGTCCTTTAATACTCAAAACTCCAAGGAAATTTGTCCAAAATCCAACCCAAGATAATCTTCCAAATTGCATCTCTAAGCATTTATCTATTGAAAAAGCTCCATTTCAGTTAAGTTTTCTAGGGGTTCTTTAATAATCTAAATTTATCCTTATGTGAGCTTGCAACTTAAGCTTTCTTTTTATCTTACCTTTAGATTTCAAGCTCATGCTCAGTCTTTCTCACATCTTTCTTCTTACTATTTCTAGTTCCTTAAGTGGTTGATTTTGGAGTTATACAGTTATGGCTAAACACTTCTTGATGGGGGGTTTTGGAATTTTAAGATGAGATTTATAACTTGTTGGGTTAGGTACTCTAGAGGTGAAGTAGCCTAGAAGGTAGGTGAATTCGTATAAGAAGGGTTTAGGTTTTAAGTGGTAGAAACTGAGGGTGAAAGAAAATTGTCATTGGTAGCCTAATGCATGGTGTCAGGATGCCATTCTCAATACCATCTGGACAATAGGGTCATCATCTTTCCCAGAAGCTTAGCATCTAGATGCCATGTTTTGTTTAGCTTCCCATCTTATCTTTCTTTGATTATTCCTACTCTAACCCACCTAAATATCATACACATCCAATCCTACTTAAAATATAATCTTTCTTAGTATTTCAGATCTTGAAAGCTTAGATTATATAAGACTCCAAGTTGCCTCTAAGTTGTGTTGAGTTAAGTCGAGTTGGAAACTTCACTTAGAACTTTGTTTTCAAAGAATTCCTTTCAATTCCCTTCCTTTATTCTAAGATTTATCTAATATTCCTCTTGGTTAAAAGATTCAATCTTTTCAAGTTATCTCTACCTTTAGACGACTAGATTGTTTAGGGTTTGGATATGTTTTCAGGTGGTGTTAAGTCAAGAGAGTTGGAAGTTTCACTTAAAAGCTAGTGTTTCTTGAGTTCCTTCAATTTTTATCATCTACCCAAGAATTTCACTCAACCTTCCTTCCTAAACATCTAAAGTTTACTTAGTCTTCCCAAGATCTCTAAATACTTAGGGTAGCTAGACTTTTGTGGTACAGAAGAGAAGTGTGGGACAAATTAGGTTGGGCTTTCGTAGAAACTTAGTTGGTATTGAATTAAGACATAAACTAAGATGAACTTGTTATTCTATTGATCAAGTTCTTGGTACCGATTTCTCTAGTTCACTTGATTTGAGACTTGAGATTAGGTTTGGTTTGGCTTCCCAAGTACGTGGTGCTTAGTTGTTTACTTGTACTTATTAGGACATAGTAAGTAAATTAGACTAATTTTTATTTGACCTAAGTAAATTTGGTTGCTGAATGTGATGTGCTTGACCCGCTCGTTTTAGGGGCTTACAATAGTAGATCTTTAGAGGAGCAATTGATAATTATATGTAAGGTTTTCTTAATGAACTTTCATATATAATGATGCAACTAGAATACTGAGTTTTAAGGACTTTAAACTCTAGACTGTAGAGTAAAGGAGTTAAAGGAAAATGCATATCCATATCTACCAATATATATGAGCAAAGATTATGATATGTCAGGGTTATGAGTACCTCTTTATTGATTGTTGATCTAAATTCAAGATAATTAACAAATGTTTGCTTTATTCTTGTGTTACTTATATTATATGTATGTATATGACTTGGTTTGGCATCTATGTATGCTTATGCATCACATATTGAGTTTTGACTTATTTTTTTATTTTTATAATTACAGGTCAATTCGATAAGTTTGCGACAAGTATGGAAATTGCTACATTAGATTAGGAATGAGAGGCGTTTAGTTTTATATATTATGGAAGATTAAGATCTAGTTGTTAATTCTGTCTATGTTTGGAGTGATTGGCCTATAAGTCACTTGAATTAATGTATTTAAAGAATTATTGTTTTATACTCGATAAGTGGTTTTTACAAATGATATTGGAAATTATAATTGGTTTTAAAGTCTTAACGTGTTCTTAAATAGCAGGGATACAAAGTGAATTATGGTGTGTTTAGGTTCTGAGACGTTATGTGATCTAATCAACCTATTTTTCAGTTCTTGTATATGCTTGATATAAACAAATTCATGGTGTGACAACATAATCAAAATGAGTTAAAAGTTTTACTTGTTCATGACTTTGTTCTTAGGATATTATGTATAGTTCATACTAGTCTTACACCCAAAGCCACGTGAACATTTTCATCATTCAACCACTGTATACCATAACATAACTCTGTAAAGATAAAATTAACAAAGTCAAGGATAGGCTGAGGTGCAATGGAGAATGAGATTGGTATTGAGATTGAGATAGATGTCGACCAATTAGTTCTAAAGGTTTGGAATTTTAGATTAATTGGTCGAATATTTCAAATTTCCCGTGGTATCTAAGTAAGACGTCTTAATCCATAACAGCTTCAGCTTCTGCTTCTATAACCAATGCATTTCTGTAGTCTTCTTTGATGAAAATTCGCATTGTGGTTCCAAGATTTGGCAAAGATTTATTTGTAGAAGGCACTGCATAATTTATGCAATGGAGTCTAAAACAATTTATGTACAAGCTATGCTACAGATAACAAAGCATATAAGCTTAGACACATGTAGAAGAAGTTCGATTAAAAAGGAGGAATCAAAAATTCAAAACCTTCATAGATCACTGCATTGCGGTGGTACATTTGGTAATGTTTAAACTTATGTTGACGTAGCCACCTCTGCAGGCTTCCTTAGCATCCTAATTTAGCAAAACATCCGTAAGATGACTTTTTCCTTAATCTGGAAATATAGATTTCAGGATGTTTAGAGCAATAGAAGAGAGAAAGCAACCTCGTAATATCCGTTCGAAATTAGATTAAATCTATGAGCATATGAAATTAGATTAAATTGGATAATGCCATTTAGAGATAAAATTATCTAAACAGAGAAGATCTTATTTATATAATCAGTGCAGTCCGAACAAAATTATCCCTCTCATTAATCTAGTTCAACATAATCTAACTATAAAACCAATTTGGTTAACCTCTTGGGCACTCATTGATAGTGATTTCAATTTGATCTGATTGACTAGCTAATTCAAATTAGTTCCTATAAGATCCAATTAGGTTTTTCAGGTTGGAATATATTATTTGCTTTTATTTTCCTATAAAGAATGTGCTAATTTACTATTAAAATAAATGTAGGCTTAAGGAAAATTTTAAAATAAACTATACAAATGCTCTCACTTTCAAATCTTAAGAATATGGATAACTTTATTACTTTAAAAATAAATATAAATTAAATTCTCTATTTTTATTGAGTTTGGTTCGATCCTTTTGATTCTTAATCCTTTTTCATTTCCATATCGACCTTCTAATTCAAATTCGATATGGTTGGATATAATGAAAAGAAAACATAGGATTTCTATGATACAAATGTGTTTGAGTTATCAAAAATGTGATATTGCATAAGCTAATCTTTGGGGAGCTTTTACAATTCTATAAGAGGTTGGTATCACCTTCTATTTTGACAAGATCAAGCTTGTACCCCATCTACCTTTCATTTAATATCCATTATGTCTCAACAGTGAAAAGACAATCAATCCAATATTTAATAAATATTGAATCAAATATGAAATAGCAGGTAGGACCAACTTCATGAAAACATCAACATCACCACTGAATAATCCTTATGTTTGAGATGATATTGCAACCATTTGAATTTGAAAGTGACGGTTGCTAAATATAATTTATTCAATAAATATTGTTGGATCTCCTTAAATAAGCATTTTACCGTTTATAATATTAAAGCGTAAGAGGTCTTTCTTAAGTTTTGACGAAATTTATTTTATTTTTATTTTCTTAAACCAACCTTCTCATCTTTTTAAACAACTTACTATCCCATTATCCCTATCAAATGTTAAACACTAATGAAAACTTGAATATCCTTATAATATATATAATGTCATATTTGTTATTTGATATTTAAAGGAGGTGTTTAGATGATATATTAATATTTTAAATAACTTTTCTTTTTTAAACAATTTTCTATTTTTATCAAGGGTTATTTAACTAAAGCTACTTAACAACCTATTAAATTTTATAGGCCCCATATTATTATTATTTTTGAAACTAATGCTAAAATATGTGAAGATTTGATTTATTACTATAATAATAATAATAATTTATTTCTTATTATGAAAAAAAAAAATGTAAAAAGTCGTTTGGCCAAGCACCTCAAAAGTATAGCTCGTTATCGGACTGAAATAAAAACATAATATACATACATATATATATATATATATTATATATAAAAGCATCGGTACTTAAACAAGCGATTAGGTCAGGCGCTTGCGAGTACTGTTGAATGCTTAATGTTTATCAATAAAAGTGGGGGAGTACGAAATATCATATTCGGATTTTTCATTCACCCATTGTTATCCATATGTATAATGTGTCTTGGTATTAAAAGACCCGTCCACGTACTGTTCAGCTATCGATAATGCTTTTGTCTTTTCTCTATTATTATTTTCATTTACAGATCGATTGCGCGTTGGGGTCGTTCGGAATCATTAATGAAGTGATGGCGAAAGAAACAATTCTTTTTTTTTTTTTTTTAATCTCCCATTATTGATATTGAGATAAGTTCCAATTGCTTCCCCTCGCGTCCATGATGACAAAAGAAACATTCCTCCCATGAGTGGATTGCAATAGATGTCTTTATATGTATTTAACTCTTTTATTTTTAAAATCATATTTTTAAATCCTCATATGGAAAAATATGCATTTCAGCTACCATATGCCTAGTTTAGGGATCTAAATGCATATTTCTTTTTATAAAAAAAAAATTCAGGATATAAAAGCAAGTTTTTAAGTATAAAGGGATTAAGTGTAACTAAAGCAAACATAAAGTAGTGTATTTATAATTTATCTTTTTTTTTAAATTTTAGCAAGGAAAAATAATAGCTAAAATCAAAAGTTTCAGTAAATAAATAACCTTTTTTTGGCAAAAAATATATAAATAATTAGTTAATTAAAAAGGAGGATCTAAAGTTTATTATGAGATAATTAGTATTTGACAATGAAATGCTAGAAATCAATTTCGCATAATTCCTTCATCTACATAATATGACATGATACTGCTTTCTCATTAGAGTGCAAGATGTATTTTATCAAACTAGCAAGATGATGAGATTCAATTATATATAAGCGAAAGAAAATCCTTTAAAATTTTTCATAATACCATTTCAATTAGATTCTTTAACCCCTGTCTTGGGCTTTGGCCATTTTCTTGAAAAGTGTAAATTGTGTAACATCAACTTTTAACTTTAAACTACTCATAGTAATTATCTCACAATAAACTTTGAATTACCATTTATTTATTTATTCATTCATTCACCAAAGTTTTTTTCTATTTCACATGTCATCTTTTCTTTAGAATTTATAAAAAAAAATATTGAATTACAGATTTATTCCCATATTTATGCTTTATGTGTGCTTAGTCACCATATCTTGCAATCATGCATTTAGACTTGCAATCTTTTTTAAAAAAAAAAGCGCATTTTGACTACTATATTCATTTTCTTGGGGGTACATTTTTTTTTTTAAATTTAGGTATCTAAACATAAATTTCAAAATGAAATAAATATAAGATGATATATTTGCAAATTTTCCTCATTCTCATGAAAGAGCCATTAGGGCATCTAGATACGTTTTAGGTTCAAAATAAATAAGAAATCCCTATTAGAAAAAATATTAAATAGACATTTATTACTTAAATATATAAGTAACTATTCAATGCTAGATTTAATTTTTCTTTTTCCCAAAGTTCCTCAACAAAGCTAAAAATGATAAATGTAATTCCTATTCATAGTCTATTGTGCATCTATTTCACTTTAAATTAATAGGTATTATATTACAATTTTATTCCATTCAGAAAACTTAGCGACCGTTTGTGAAGATAAATTTTTAAATACTAAATATATTGTTAAAAGTTAAAAATACAAATAATTGTGTATATATTGCTAAGAGTAGTTCTAAACATTAATTAAGTAGCAGAAAAGCTTTGTTATTTCTACTTATTCTCAATACATGACATAATTAGATGTTTCTCGACTTCCAAAGGTAGATTTTGGGGAAAAAAAAAAAAAGGAAAAGAGGGGGGAAAAAAAGATCATATACAAATTGTTTTGGGCGAACACCCGCAATGGAGAGTGTTATAAGTGAAATTAGGCCCCTTAGGCACCTATACGGTCGTGGGCCTCTAAGGCCCATAGACCCAAGGGGCCTCCTCTTTCTCCGTCTCTCGAGAAAATAGAAAACCCTCATAAGAAGCTATAGGATGTCATCCATTTCCAGGAATAGTGAAGCGCTGTCCTAATACACCCCTCACCAATTGTCCAATTTAGAAGATATCCACTCCCTATGAAGGATATGCTAGCAGCTCCTCTCCTAAGGATAGAAAGCTAGAGTCATCACCACTGTCTACGTAACTTGATTCCAAGGACCCAATCCTTTCCTTATAAATCTTTAGATAAAAACTGTGGACAAGAAGACCTAGATCTAGCACCTTGAAGATTCTACAAAATAATATTATTCTAGATGCACGTTCTCTAGACTTCGATATCTTTTTTAAGTTTTGATATTGAAGGCTTTCCTTTCTTAAGGGCCTTTTGATTGATTGAAGCATCAGATTGTACCTAATGAAGTTACCTTTGACACACTCTTAGCTTTGTCCTCTTTTTGTAAGATTTATATTCAAACCATTTAGTTAAATAAAGATCGGAGAATTTCTAATCATTAATCGAACGTATTGTCAAAAATAAATAAATTATTGATTTATCTATCTATTACTTCATACAATAATCATTTATTATAGAATTTTTTTATGGAGATTCTTATTTTGTCAAATATGAATTTATAATATTAAGAGAGAAGAAATTTCTTGATAATCTTATTTATTGATAAAATTTACTTTATTTTTTCTTATATATAATTATTCCCCCTCCACCTGATTAAAAGAATTTCTATGGTTCCCCATTTCTGCATCCTCAATGAGTGTTGAATGTTAATTGAAACTTGAATTTCTTTCCTTTTTCTTTTTTTAATTATTGTCACTTTCGTGATTAATTAATTTATTTTAGTTTTTTTTTTCTATTTAAGCACATTATTGTGAGTCATGGTAACTTTGTAAAGGTCATAAACGGTGAGTGAACTAACATAATCAATGGAATATAATTTATTTCTCTTGCATTGTTGACAAGATAAATTTATTACTTTGAAGGTTGTTTAGAAATAACCTAGAAAAGAGCCCTAGATGATTACTTACTCGAACAAATCAATACATGGGCCACATGTAATCATATAATCGACCCAAAGCACTTTTCGTTATTAATTTTTCTGATAGAAAATAAAGATCCCATCACATCATTTGATAAATGAGATCTTACAACTGAGGATAATGTAGATCCATCTGCCAAACATTTGATAGCAATCCTTTTGCTTGTATTCTTGAGAAGAGTAACCAGATCCCTACACAAAATAAATATTTAATTAAATAAATAGTAAAGAACTTTTTGCAAAAATTTCAAAATTAATAAAAAGAATTATTAATAAATGGAAAATGAAATTATAATGCTTAACTTAACAATTGCATAAGTTAATCTGCATCCATCATTAGCGTATGATTTTGTGTAGCTACACAAACAAAATAAAGGTAGCAATGTCAATTAATATATTCTTATATACCATATTTATAAAACTTTGGATTTCATATGCTGATGCCAAGAAAATGATAATTAAAGTTAAATAGCACGATTGGTAGCAGGAAACAAGAATAACAAAATGTTGATGGAGAAAATTACCCCGAAACTTGACCATCCACAAAATGTGATCGCCAATCAATATCAACTTCTTCGGCTAAATATTTCTTTAGTTGATTTGTAATTGTCTTTAAACAGAAATCTGATATTTGTTTAATCTTACAATACTGATTATTTAGACATTTAATAAAATTCCATAATCAAACTATAGAGAGTTGAAAATTTATTATATTAATCTTAAGCAAAACCCATTATTTAGCTGGCTTAACTCTTTAAGTTATGTGATAAGATTCAGAGAGTTTAGTTAGTTTAGTTTATATTTAGGATGATTAAGGGAGATTTACCTTGATAGGTTTGAGATAAGGATCGTTGGACCGGTTCATCTACCTTTAACCTATCCTAAGTAGGTTTATGTACCATGAAAAAGGCTATTAATCTTGAGCCCTTTGTAAACTCATTTTATATAATTACGAAATGAGTAAAATTTCATCTCCTTTGTTAATTGCCAAGACAATCAAATGAATGTCATTTTGTTTGTAAATACTCAGTTATTTCTCCTCATTTAACATAAGTTTAAAGATTAAAGAAATGGTATTTTACTGTGAAATCTTTATTTTCTAAGATCAAACTGCGTTCAAGTAAAGAGTGATCTTAGTTGCTCAAGAACTACGAGGTTAATATTTTGAGTTTTCTAGGTTTCCTTATTTGTTACTTATACATTTGAGACTTCAATATTACTTATTCCTCCTTTCTGCTATTCTCTCACAAATCATCATGTTAAGTGTCATCTCTATATCACTACTCTAAGACCACGTGTAATGCAATACTCATGTGAGTAATATGTGACGTTCTAGTCAAAACCCCTCATCTACACAAACAATTGGATATAGATATATTTAAAAAATATATCTCTATATGTTGGCATTTTAATGAAATTCCAAATTTACACAAATAAATACATAGTATATTAAAAATAATATATCTATACGTAAGATGTTATAGAAAGTAAAATATTAAATTTGAACATTAGCATCTTTTGTACCTCAAAACAACTTTACAAACCAAATTACTATATAAAAGTACAATAATTATTTGTATTAAAGTACAGGTTTGCATGTAAACAAAGTGGAGCTTTAGGTAGTGGAATTAGCAGAAGAGAGTGGGCACATGAAGTAGGTTAATAGATAGTTCGGAGATTAATAGCTAGAGAGAAATTAGGAAGAACAAAGTTGAGTTGAAAGAGAAATTAACTAAATTGACAAATTTAATCATATTATAATATATTTATATTTTTAAATTTTCAATCTAATGTTAATATTTTTGTTATATAAAATTATATTGGAGGATTAAACAATAATTTTAAGGATGAGATATTAGTAATGGTTATTTAAGCCTCTTGGTGATTTAATAATAGAGATAATTAACACAAATATTATAAATTGGTTTTTACATTGAAACGCTTGGTTGGGCCATATTAATTTTTTGCAATTGAAAATAGATTATTTAAAAACAAAATGTGTTAAATATAGAAAATAGAACTCACCGGTCTAACGTGAAGTGTGTTTGCTATGCTCGGATAGTTAGGCCAATAGTCTATTAGTATATACTCGAAATTCTGTCCAATGCATATATAAGAAAACAAATTTGAGGAACAATTATTCAAAGTATCATAATTTGTGTAAAATGTGAAAAATTATAAATGCACCCCTTAGTTATGTGGATTTTTCTGACCCCATCCTTGTTTTCTATGGGATTGATCCAATAATTCTTCTTACCCTTAATTTACATTACTTTAAATTTGAATTATTGAATTAATTATGAATTTAACAGTTTAAATTTAAAGAAGTGTAAATGAATAATGGGATGAAAGGAGTGGGGGTGGGGCTAGACCAGTCCCATTAAAGTTGGAGACGGGACCATAGAATCTCCTTAGTTATGGGTTCTCCTAATATTTCAAATTATGATTTCACCTCTTCATTATTTTGAAAATTGGTACATATACTCTAAGATCACTAAATCCCTAAATTGTCACTATTTATGATTCTTTTAGTACTTGAGGTCTTAGGATTGGTTTAAGTTATTTGTATAATTGTAATTGTTATGAATATAAGACTTTATACTTTATGAGTATAGAAAGTTTATTTGCATTATAGCAACAATTTAGAATTATCACACAATTTAGTGATATAATAATAAGAATAAAAGGTTAACTTTGCACCAATTTATAATGGGAAAAGGAAAAAAAATGTAAAAAAAAAAATTACAAAAATCAACATCTAGAAAAATTATCGCAAAAATATAGCTTTTGAAATTTCTATGGCCATATAAGTCTCTTGCCACTTGTTCTTCTCCATTCTACATGCTCAATTTCTTCAATACTCTCTCTCTCTCTCTCTCTCTCTTCAACTATTCAAGAAAACCCTCCACTAAAATCAACTATCTAAGTTCTTTTTTGATGAATCAATCATAAAATCGGAGTAGTTGTGTAATGTAGATCTATATTATGGGAAGTTTTTTGGAAACAGGGAGACAATCGGTACGTTATCATCACTTTCTTTTTCTAGACATCAAAATAGGAAAATGTATGATTTTTACTCGTTTTGATTTGTTTTAAGCATATATTTTATAAAGAAATAGTGTTATGACTCGATGTATGATGATACATTATTGGATCTTGATAAATTATGGGATAATTGTGTGCATTTGTATGTAATATGTTATTTTAAACTTTACTACAAAAAAGTATGACTTTTTACTCGTTTTAAGTATATATTTTTTTGAAGAAATAATATTATGACTTGATTCATGATGATACATTATTGTATACTGGTAATTTTATAATCATTTTAATTTGTATTAAGTATGTGATATGTTATTTAAAAAAAATTATACTAATTATTGTAAATTATAATGCATATATAATGATGTTACTAAGAAATTAGTTATAAATTATACCCATTAGCTTTCATAATATTAGCTGTAAAAAAGGAATTAATGGTACAATAAATCATATAAATATTATTATTTACTAATATTTTATGTATTAAGACTCATTAGCTTTCATAATATTAGTTATGAAAAAAAATTAGTATCTACTAGCATAAGGTAGTAGTTGTATACACACATGCTGAAGTTTATACAGCTGATGTGGTAAATAGGTGTACAATGGATAATATGAGGTTAGTTTGTTATGTTGATAGAAATATTATAGAAAGAGAGGATGGGGTGCAGTATGACAAGCGCCTGAGAATAGTAGTTGGAGTTCCATTTAGGGCTACGTATAATTAAGTAGTTGGAATGATATGTAATTGGCTTCAGGTTGACATGACAACATATCGAATCGAGCTAATTCATAGATGCTTCCTCATAGGCAGGACTAGGGATATATTCTATGCTATCACCATCAACGATGATTACGATGTCTAATAGTTAATGGCTTCCTTAGTAGGGTGTAATGGAGTTAGCGGTTTTGCAAAAATATATATTGAAATTCATGAAGTGAACTCACTACCGATAACCCCTGTCATAGTTAAGGATGATGTCGGACGATATAGTAATGATAATGGACTGCAAGTTAAAACCGGGGTATTTGAATCCCGAGTAGTCCCACCAAGGAACGTACCGAGCACTAGTCTCATGTCCAATAAACATAATGTCTTGATTACCAACAATTCAAATAGAGATACCGATGTAGAGAATGAATTAGTATTCGCTAACATTGATGAAGATTCTGATGATATAAATTATAATGCGAACATTGGCCCAAGTGAATGTTGGTTGTAGGAAGTGGAAGAAGTACAAGGGTCACGTGGATGGAACGATTAAAGGCATGGGTTATCAACGTCTATGGATGCGATTGGGAGGTCAGAACCTGTACCTTCCTACATGTCAAGTGTAGGGGATGGACAGATGATCGATGATAGTATAAGTGGTAGTAAATGGAGCTTTAGTAATGAATTGAAGGTGGGCATGCGGTTCGAGAGTAAAAAAATCTACAAATAATTGTGAGGTTACATCATATTATGAACCACCATGACTTTATCGTGAAGGAGTCCAAACCAACATTATGGTTTATCAGATGCATTGATTGGGAAAAGGGCTATAGGTGAAGACTCCAAGCTTATAAGAAGCAACATATAGGATGCTTTGTGATAACCAGATTCGTAGGTCTACATACATGCCTCAATCCCACAATTAGCTAGGACTACTCGAAATTGGACTCAAACATGCTATCCTACTTTGTGATTAAGGATGTTCAAGAGTCACCAAGCATCAAGGTAAGATACTTGTAGGCAACTATTTGCAAGCAATACGGTTATACTGTCTACATAAAGAGAATTAGGGAAGTGAAGTGCAAAATGATTGAGCAGGTTTATGATAAGTGGGAAGAATCGTATATGGTGTTCCTACATCTATTAAATGCGATCCGAGAGGCTAATCCCGATACTATGGTAGAGTGGAGATGGCAAGACAGTGATACTACCGGGCATATGTTCTTCGACAGAGTCTTCTGGGCATTTGGACCGTACATTGAGGGATTTATACATTGCAGGAATCTAAGCAGGTTATAAGAGAAACAATTCCAAAATAAGATGGACATTTGAGAGGGGCCGTTAGCTTACACTTATGGACTATGCAGTAGGGATGGACATAATAGGATAAGATGTTTGTAGCGAGGAAGATAACCAACGTTGAGTTGATCTATTGGTAGTTCACTTATTGAATGTGAAAAAACCTATGATAATATTGGTTGATTATATATATGGCAATGTATTTAAGAAGTAGTTATTTTTTCTAACTTTCTATTTTTATCATATGAGTTTGCTAGCAAGCTTATAGATTTTCTTTCCTCTTTTGTACTTACAAGGGTAAATGGATCTAAGACTTGCAGATAGGTCACTACTTCACTTGCAGACATCCCATAAATTTGAGTTAGTGTAAGGTAGTTAAGAAAGGAATAGTAAATGGAAAACATATTTGCAATTTATTCCATTTCTTACACTGATTGTAATAATATTTCTTCTTCCATGGTTACAAGAAAACTACTGGCTCAAGTGCTTTAGACATGAGGCAATATTTAGGTGTCAACATGACAAAGAGATCTCGATAGATCTACATATGATCTTGTATTTGGAGCAATTAGGCTTCGTTAGTGCATGCTAAGTTCCCTTCATATAGTTAGACTGGCACTTGATTACGGCTTTGGTTGAGCGATGGAGGGAGGAGACACATACGTTTCACTTCTACACTAGCGAGATGGCGATGATGCTATATGATATATCTTTGCTCATAGGTCTACCAGCCGATGGTAATGTAGTTACTGGAGTGATGGCTTCTACTGGGTGGGCTTAGATATGTCACTACCTATTAGGAATTTTCCCACCAAAGAGTGCCTTAAAGAATGACAGACTGAAGTTATCATGGTTGAAGGATAACTTCACTAGTTTGCCTTTTGACATAAACAAGGAGATAGTGCAACACTTCACAATGGCACATATCATGTAGTTGATTAGGAGTATGCCGTTGTTAGACATGTCTAATAATGTCATACACTTGATGTTCCTCCCTCTCCTATCGGATCTCACCATAACTAGGCGATTCGCGTAGGGAGTAGCTTGCTTAGCGTGGTTATACCAATAGTTGTGTTTGGCTTCTAAGGCTAATGTAAGAGAGATTAGTGGTCCATTAGTTATTTTATAGGTGTAGGCATAGGAGCATTTCCCATACATCGCCCCTTTACATTGTTGAATTACGATAGTTGTTGATGATTGACCACTTAGAAGTCAATAGGGGGTAAACTTTGACTTGATTAAGTTGCCCACGCGTGTGGTTAGACAGTACAAAGATGTATTTGATCGCCAACATTCAGAGCAAGTGTGTATTTACTAAAACTTTTCTCTTTATTCATTTAGTTACTATTACATTTTTCATCCTCATTGTTGATCATCAATTTAGGATGTTTAGATTCCATACAACCATGATGATGTAGCAAGATTGCCAACTTATTGTCAATATAGGAGTAACATATGACTAGCCCGTATACCACTTATACGCTTCCATGTCGTAAAGATGTACTATCTTGATCACATGGCTTGACAGTTTGGCGGGATGTAGGAGATCCTAGCCCACTCTAATACGGAATGTACCCTACATGATATTGACCTAAGGGGCAGGACAAATATAGATTGGGTGACCCACCATGCAACTTGGATAGCTCAGGTTTGATTACTACCTGATGTACATCTTAACTACATCCCCTAGTACTAACAAGTTACCCGTAAATATATCAACCGGTCTAGGGCTTCTTGGATGTATATTGTACATATAGTTGTTTTTTCGTTTACACTTTTATTTTTCAATTTATATGAAACTCAAATTTTTACATTCGAAATGTAGGCAAACTTCATGCATAGAGTACCGTACATATCATATGAGCACCTATTATTTAAGTAGCATCGATTAGAGTGGATTATTGGGGTCTACCTAGGCAACCCAACTCCACCCGGTCCAAATGTCGACGAAGACGACTCCTCATCGAACGAGTCACAAAGAGATAGTGGTCGTAAGGCACGTAGTCATCGTCGAGTTAGAGGCCATAGACGTATACAACTTGACGTATAGATTCACAATGATGCTTTTCCTCTACACTTCTCGCTGCCAACATCTCTTGAACCACCTAGATTTGAGTTTCATAAGCCATTCCTTGGGGAGAGCTCCAGCGATCGTACGTGTCATACCCCTATCGTCAGAGAGGCCTCCACTAATCGGTTTTATACCCCTTTGACACCATTGAGGAGGCCAATTAGAGATACTTAATATAACATAGGTGAGGGAGTCACGTAGATGCACTCTTCTTTGGTCTCCATGCATGGATCGTTTTCGAGTGCTTACAGCCAAGACGGTGGATAGATCATACAACTGGATGAAACTAAGATGGTTTAGCCAAAAGACAACGTAGAACCTCAGGATGTTTAACCACTGTCTCACGACAACGCCGACATCATTAGCTTTATATATTTCACTTCTGATTTACTTTCTTTATTTTTGAAACACTATTTAGCTATTTTGATAATTTACCTATATTTCATTCAATGGTTTCATTTCTTCATAATTTAAAGTTATTTACAGTTTTCGATATCAATTCAAAACGCGTATATGTGTAGTACTAAACTTGGACATAACCGAGCATCTCACAAATAAATAACCGGATATAATTTCACTGATTGACTAAACAAAATTAACTATCTACTAAACATCACATTCCAAATACATTTTCAACTAAAATCGTGCATTAGCTCTGCTAAATTTAAGGTAATGTAGTTTTTAACTGCAATTGCATATAGGCTTGACTAAATTTAAAGTGGAGGGTAAACGAAAATGTAAAATGTGGGTGTATTGAAATAATTTGTATGAAATCGGCTGTTGAGTGGATGTATAAAATTTGTACTAAAATTGCCTCTTGAAGAAGCAATAGCTAAGCATCTTGAGGTTTTACGTTGTCTAGTGGCTGAACCATTTGAGCCGTATCCAACTATGTGGTCTATCTACAGTTTTAGTTGTAAGCATCCGAGAATAATCCATGCATAGGGACTGAAGAAGGGTGCATCTGCATGACTCCTTCGTCCATGTTGTATTGAGTATCTCTAATCGACCTTCTCAATAGTGGTGGAGGGAGGGAAGAGAGGGGTATGAAACCGACTAGTGGAGGCCTCTCCGATGATAAAGGTATGACACATAAGATCGCCGAAGCTCTCTTTAAGGAATGGCCCGCGGAACTTAAATCCAAGTAGTCCAAGAGATATTGGCAGTGAGAAGTATGGAGGAGAAGCACCGTCGCGAATCTCCATGTCAGGCTATCTATATCTTTGGTCCCTAACTCAATGACGACCACATGCCCTACAACCCCTACCTCTCTATAGCTTATCCGGTGTAGAGTCATCTTCGTCAACATCTGGATCAAATGAAGCTAGGTTGCCTAGGTAGACCCTAATAATCCCCTGGATGAGGTCATCTACTTGATGCTGCTTAGATAATAGCTACTCAGATAATATGTCCTCATATGACATGTGCAATACTCTATGTATGAAGTTTGCTTGTATTCCGAATAGAAAAGTTTGAGTTATATATATATTGGAAAATAAAAGTGTAAATGAAAAAGCAACTGTACGTACCATATATATCCAAGAAGCCCTAGATTAGCCGATATATCTGCGGCTAACTTACTGGTACCAAGGAATGCAGTCAAGAAGTACACCAAGCAGTGGTCGAACCTAAGCTATTCAGTTTTAGTGATCCTCCCATTGTGCTATCCAAGTTGCATAGTGGGTCACCCAATTTATATATGTCATGCCCCTTAAGTCGAATCATGTAAGGCACGTCTCGTATCGGGATAGGTTGGGATCTCCTACATCTTACCAGACTATCGAGCCATTTGGTCGAAATAGTGCATCTTCATGATGTGGAAGCATATAAATGGTATATTGACTAGCCATAAATCACTCCCATACCAACAATAAGCTGGTAATCTGGCTACATCATCGTGGTCATATGAAATTCGAACAACCTAAATTAATTATCAATAATGAGGATGAAGAAAGTAACAGTTACTAAATGAATAAGGAGAATGGTTTCGTTAATTACGCTCTTGCTTTGGACATTGGCAATTGCATACATTTCTGTATTGTCTAACCACATGCGTGGGCAGTTCAGTCATATCAAAGCTCACCCCCTATCAACTCATAAGTGGTTAACCATCAACAATTGTTGTAATTTGGCAACGCAAGAGGGCGATGTGTAGGAAATACTCCCATGCCCACACTTACAAAATAACCAATAGATTACTAATCTCTCTTGTGTTAGCTTTAAAAGCCAGGCACAACTAGCAGTACAGTCACGCCAAGCAGGTTGCTCCCCACTCGTATCGCTTAGTCATAGCGAGGTCCACTAGGAGAGTAAGGAACATCAGGTGTATGGCTTTATTAGACTTATTTGAGAACAGCATACCCGCAATCGACTGCATGATATGTGCCATCGTGAAGTGCTACCTATCTCTTTGTCCACATCAAAAGGTAAATTAGTAAAGTTGTTCTTCAACTACGATAACTTGCATTTGACACCTTTTAAGGCAATTTTTGGTGGGCAAATTTCTAATAGGTGGTGATATATCTCAGCCTACCCAGTAAAAGCCGTCACTCTAGTAACTACATCACCATCGATTGGCAAACTTATGAGCAAAGTTATATCCTGTAACCTCACTATCATTTTGCCAATGTAGAAGTGAAATGTATATGTCTCCTCCCTCTATTACTCAACCAGGGTGATAATCAAGTGCCAATCTAACTATATAAAGGGAATCTAGTGCACACTAATGAAGCCTGACTACTCCAGGTACGAGATCATATATGGGTTTATTGAGATCTCCTGGCCATCTCGACGCCTAAATATCACCTCATGTCTATGGCGCTTGAGCCAATAGTTTTCCTATAACCAAAGAAGAAGAAATATCGTTACAATCAATATAGAAAATGGAACAAATTGAAAATATGTTTTCCATTTACTATTCCTTACCTAACTACCCTATACTAGCTTAGATCTATGGGATGGTTGCAAGTGAAGTAATGACTTATCTACTGGTTTTGGATCCATTTGCTCTTGCAAGTACAAAAGAGGAAAGAAAATCTATAAGTTGCTAGCAAACTTATATGATAAAAACAAAAAGTTAGAAAAAATAACTACTTCTTAAATACATTGCCATATATATAATTAATCAATATTAGTATGGGTTTTTTCACATTCAATAAGTAAACTGCAGGTGGATCCACTCAACATTGGTTGTCTTTCTCGTTGCAAACATCTTCTCCTATAATGTCCATCCCTATTGTATGGTCCACAAGTGTAAGTTAACGGTCTCTCCCGAATGTCCATCTCATTCTAGAATTGTTTCTCTTATAGCTTGCCTAGATTCCTGCAATGTATAAATGCCTCAATGCCCAGAAGACTCTATTGAAGAACACGTGCCTAATAGTATCATTGTCTTGCCATCTCCACTTTACCATAGGGCTGGGATTACCTTCTTAAATCGCATTTAGTAAATGTGGGAATATTACATATGATTCTTCCCACTTATCGTAAACCTGTTCAATTGCTTTGCACTTTACTTCCTTAATCTCTAAATGTGGACAGTATAACCATATTGCTTGCAAATAATCTCCTACAAGTGTCTTACCTTAGCATTTGGTAACTCTTGAACATCCTTAATCAGAAAGTAAGATAGTGTATTTAAGTCCAATTTCGAGTGGTCCTTGTTAATTGTGGGATTGAGGCATGTATATGGACCCATGAACTTGGTTATCACAAAGCATCATACATGTTGCTTCTTACAAGCTCAGAGTCTCCACCTACAACCCTTTTCCCAATCAATGCATCTAATAAACCATAACATCGATTCGAATTGCTTCACAATGAAGTTATGGTGGTTCATAACATAATGCAGCCTCACAGCTATTTGTAGATGTTTTTTACTTTTGAACTGCATGCCCACCTTCAATTTATCATTGAAGCTCCATTCACTACCACTTATACTATCATCAGTCACCAATCCATCCCTTACACTCAACATGTAAAAAGGCATAGGTTTCAACATCCCTACCACGTGACCCTTATGCTTCTTCCACTTCCTGTAACCAACATTCACTCAGGCTAATGTCCGCATTATAATCTATATCATCGAAATCTTCATCAATTTCAGCAAATGTCAGTTCATTCTCTATATCGGTATCTCTATTTGACTCACTGGTAATCAAGACATTAGGTTTATTGGGCATGCGACTGGTGCTCAGTATGTTCCTTGTGTGGACCGCTCGGGATTTGAATACCCCAATTTCAACTTACAGTGTAATATCATTGCTATGTTGTCCAACATTGTCCTCAATTGCGACAGGGGCTATTAATGGTGGGTTTACTTCATGAATTTCAATATATATTTCCGCTGAACCACTAACTCCACCATGCCTTACTGAGGAAGCCATCAACTGTTGGACATCGTAATCATTGCTGATGGGCATGGCATATAACATATTCTTGGTCCCGCCTACGAGGGGACATCTATGAGTTAACTTGATCTAGTGTGTTGTCATGTTAATCCAAAGTCGATTACATATCATTCCAATTACCTAGTCATATGTGGCCCTAAATGGAACTCCAACTACTGTTCTTAGGCGCTTGTCATATAGCACCCTATACTCTCTTTCCGCAATATTTCCACCAACATAACAAACCAACCTCATATTATTTATTGTACACCTGTTTAGCACATCAGTTGTATAAACTTTAGCATACGCGTTTACAACTACTACATTATGCTAGTAGACATTAATTTCTTTTTATAGCTAATATTATGAAAGCCAATGAGTCTAATTATATAAAATATTACTAAATAATTATATTTATATTATTTGTTGTACCACTAATTCCTTTTTCATAGCTAATATTATGGAAGCTAATGGATATAATTTACAACTAATTTCTTAGTAATATCTTTATATAAGCATTATAATTTACAATAATTAGTATAATTTTTTAAATAATATATCATATACTTAATATGAAACAAAACAACTATAAAATTACTAGTATATAACAATGTACTATCATATATCAAGTCATAATACTATTTCTTCAAAAAACATATACTTAAAACGAATCAAAATGAGTGAAAAATCATACTTTTTCGTAGTAAAGTTTAAAATAACATATTACATATAAACGTACACACTTATCTTATAATATATCAGTATCCAACAATGTACTATTATGTATTAAGTCATAATATTATTTCTTCATAAAATATACGTTTAAAACAAATCAAAATGAGTAAAAATCATTCCTTTTCCTATTTTGATGTCTAGAGAGAGAAAGTGATGATAGCATACAGATTGTCTCCCCGTTTCCAAAAAACTTCCCACAATATAGATCTACTCCACGCAACTACTTCGATTCTATGATTGATTCGTCAAAAAAGGACCTAGATAGCTGATTTTGGTAGAGGGTTTTCTTGGATAATTGAAGAGAGAGAGAGAGAGAGTATTGAAGAAATTGGGCATGCAGAATGAGGAAGAAGAAGGGGCGGATGACTTATATGGCTATAGAAATCAGTTTGTACTTAAATTGCCTTTTCAAAAGGCGATTTTAAATATTGTATTTTTGGAATAATTTTCCTAGATGCCACATTTTCGTAATTTTTTTCTTTGTTTTTTTGCATTTTTTCCCTTTTCCCCTAAATATATTGTTAAAAGTTGAAATACAAATAATTGTATTTGTATACTCAAAGTAGATGTGAACTTTAATTGTAGTAGAAAGCTTTGTTGTCTCTACTTACTCTTGAGATGTATTTCTAAAGGGTTACTTAGAGCAGGTGCTTAACTTGTCAGCATCCCAAACAACCAGTCCTCTTTGGTAACTCTTCACTTTACAATGGAGTATTTAATGGAAGTTTCTTTTTATTCTTTTATAGGGCCTATATTATAATTGCTTTTCAAACAATACATAAAATAAAATATGTTTAAGATGAAAATTAAATTGTGTAAAATTCTTGCATTTATATTTTATATTATAATTATAATTTATTTATTATTACTTAAAAATAAAAAAGTGCTTAATAATTAAAAAAAAATTGTTGTCTTAGCATGTATATTGCATCCATAGATGAACATGAAATGTAAAAATTTAGAAGAATTTTTTAGGATGAAAATAATACATATTGTTATAGAGGAAATATTAAAGTTTAGTGAATTATATCATTGAGGAAAAAAAAAAGAAAAAACAATTCAATCGTTGTGGAGGAAAAGGTTTGGTAAACTATGTCAACATGAAATGTAAAAAAAATTACAACAACTTTCTTATGGTTGAAAAAAAATTAAAAAAATATAGTTAAGGAAAAAGCAATAAAGAAAATTATCGTCTTTTCCTATATGAGGAAAAAACAAAGGAAAAATAGGAAAAAAAAAACAAAGCTTAATAAATTAGGAGCACATCAATGGACAAATAAATTACATTAATTTTTTAAAGACATTTGATTATAGCAAATATAGTTACATTTATCGTTGACAATAATTAAATTTAAACCCACACCAGTTGAAAAAACAACATGGAGAACAACTAAATTGAAACCACAAAAGCCAACACATAATATAAAAATCATCATTTTTTGCCTATTCATTATTCTGTAGTAAGTCCAAATCATTGGTACTAATTAGCTTAGACTGTAGTTAACGGTGTTTAACCCTATCACGAAGCTGAATATTGTTTTGAATGTAAGTTGCACACTCCACAATATGGTTGTGAGAGACATGTAATGTAGGATTAACACTATCTCTTAACTCATAGTCCAGAGTTTGAAAATTGAAATTATAGTTATCTCGTTCATCATTAACAATCATATTATGTATATTATGTATGCTCTCATAATTTGGCCTATGACCTCTTGATCGTATGTAAAAGGCTACAAATTATAGCAAAACAAGCTTATAGAACTCTAAAAGCTTGTGCAACATATATTTTATATCCTTCTTGCTACCTAGTAAATAATTGCTCTTTTGGAATATGCTGCTACAGTGTAGATTTTACAAATGTTGACCACTCTAGATATATACCATCCATGAGATAATATCCAGTATCATAGTTTTCACCATTGACAATGTAACAGGCTAATGAAGCACATCCTTCTAGGACGTTAGCGAGTAGAGGTAAGTGATCCAACACATTATCTTTATTGAATCTTGGGACACCGGAAAATACATGCCATATCTAAGTATCATGTGAAGTAACAACTTCAAGCATGATCGTTGGAGAACCATAATCTCCTCAAGTATAAATGTCTTACCATGCAACTGGATAGACATATCGAGAAATCCATGTTGCTCGGTTACATGAAGTAAGCGTTTGATATCAACTTGATTAGGCCTACGTAAGTACTCATCACCAAAGCATGCAAAACAACTATAACAAATTTCTTAACACATTATAATATTATGCCTGCAGCCATTCACAAGTAATCATCTATAGCATTACCTGTTATTCCATATGCCAATATCTGAATAGAAGTGGTGCACTTCTATAGTGGTGAAAGACCAAGATGATCGACAGTAATCCTATTTTGTTTGAGATAAGGAGAGTAATTCTAAAATGCCTAGACAATGTGAAGGAATACGACCTTCCCCATTCGGGACCTTTGACGAAATTGCTCATCTATATAGGCATTGCATTGTGTAAGAAATAGTTATATAGACAATCATCACTCTCCACACAACTTCTATTTATGTACTTTCTCTTACATCTTCCAATTGAAGAACTCTCAAATATATGTGGTAGTATATCATGTACATGCCCAGTTATGTTGCTTAACAAAATACTCAACTCTAATAAAATAAATTCTTTAATAGCCTTCTTACTTTTGTTTTGCTTGGAATTAGAGCTACTAAATGTGCTTAAGCTACTTGAATTACTTATTGCCATAATGATTGAACAATGGCAAAGAATATTGTAAGTGTGAATAAAATGAGAAATGTGAAAGTATAGCTTGAAGTTCTACCTTGTTTGATATATAAAAAACTTTTACAATAGCTAGTTTGCAATGGCTATTTATAACGATTAGTTTACAATGGCTAATTCTTAAAATCTTCAACTACATATTGAGTAATATTCATATTAGATAGATATATTAAGCCATATTAAATTCTCTAATTGCATTAATAGAATCGCATACATTGCATTAAATCAACTAAAATTTTGAATTTCCTCTTTTGTTAAGAATCTCCTAATGCTTCTCTTGAAACTATTACTTCTACTCCTCATCCATCTTCAAAAGATTGGCAATCATTATCAATCTTTCCCATTCCAAGCGCTTTCAGTATCCCTTCTTGTTCTTATGATGTTCCTTTTCCTTAGACATTTCAAGTTCTTTATCCCTTTACTCAACTGTCTTACATAATAGCTCTACTTTATCATAGTTTATTTTGCTTAAGTGTTGTAGCTCTTGCACAAATCCATCAACAGTATCCTCCATTTCAATGTTCTTCTTTACTTTCCTTTGTCACCGATTTACCAAGTAGACGAATGATTTGCTCACTTTTACCATTATTGTTTGGTAAATCTTGATTAGAAAATAAGCTCGTATATACACCAAATGTACTGACTTTAGTTTGCTTATTTTGAAAGTTCTCCAAATTGTTGATTTGAGACATCCATTTGGGTTCATTATGTAATATTGCCTAACAATATTCAACCATGCATGATCTTTTCTTGTTTTCTCTATAAGGATCATGATCGCCTTTTATATAATAATGCTCATCCCTCTCGCTTTATGTTCACTTTTTTATTTAGTCGTAAGATACTTCAAATTTCATCACATCCCTTGATATTTTTGCCCATCGGTCTTTGCATTGTTGCTACGTGCATTTCTCTTGGTTTGTTCTATTCTTTAAGGCTTATTTCTCTTGGAAACTTTTCTAGACCTAACACTAGAAAGTCTGTAATGACTTGTTTCCAACATGATCTTTAGAACCATGAGTGAATGAGAAGTTTATCAGCATTGTACTCCCTTTTTTTTTCTTTCCTATGACATTCAACTGATTCAATTTCCTCTACCTCATCATCACTATTTTTTTCTGTTAGACATTTTGGATAATGTAAATTTCTAATGTTTAGTGTGTACAGTGTTTCATCAAAATTCAGTTAAGGAGTTGACTTGATTATCATAAATTGTTAGCTATAGTCTTGAATAGGGTTATGAAACATATTGGAAATATGGTGGTGTCATGCTCATAAGGTTATGGTGGAAATTTTGTGGAATTTGGTTCATTAGTGGAAAATTAGAGGAAATTAATAATTTGGTATGTCTTGAAAACATATACTAAATGGAAAATATGACCCACCTTGTGAAATTAGAGCATTTGAGAATTTTGTAAGTTTGGAGAGTGCTCAAAGTGTGGGAGATTAGGAGACTTATTGGGTTCGAATGCTTATATCAAATTGCAGGTAGATAGATTTATAAAATGATGTAAATTCATGGTGAATTTTTGAAGTGTAAAACTTGTGCTATTTTACCATTATTTATATACGAAAATTACAAAAGAAAATAATAAAAAAATCCTGAAATATAGTCGTTCTGCTTTTTGTGTTATTTCTTAACATTCGTGAGATGAAATTGGAAAAAGAAAAAAGTTAAAGATGCTAAAATGCTTGAGCAAATTTGCTACCATCTCCAACAATGCAATGCGGATACTGCAAGGATCAACCGCCACTCTTTGCTTTATCAATTGAAATTAAAGAAAAAAAAAAAACAGCTCCATGCCATACTGCTAAAGGCCTACAAAATTGTTAGGCAACAACCAATACCTTGCATGGTACCTAAGAACTTGTAAGCCCCACAACCAATCATTCAAGGTTTCGATCGGCTGAAAGATCCGATCGAGCCTGAATTATAAACCATTGAGAGAAATATTAGTAAAAATGACCCCGTAAACGTGAATTTAAGAAAATAAGTAATAAAATAAGAGACTATAAAATTTTCAAATTTTAAGCATAATAATTACTAATTACTGAAAAGGCAAAAAGTGTAATCTAACAACTAATAAATTACTAGAGATAGATTATATGTATACTAAAAATAATAGAATGACTTAAATAATATTTAAGAATATTTATTTGTACTATATATGAATTTACATGTAAGTATAAATACGCGTAATTACTTAAAATACGCGAAATGTGCTAAAATAATATTAAATGCTTTAAGAAAATTCATAATTAATTAAGGAAAAATCAAGAAAAATCAGGAAAAAATCAGGAATCATCAAGAATTGGGTCGTGGCAGTTGGGAAAAATAAGAAAAAATTCGGCCAATTAGAATAAGCCAACATAAAAGCCAAAAATCAAGGGATAAGGCAATTGTCTTATCCCATTTAATGCACAATAAATTCCACAAAGCCCTATAAATAGCAGGAAAAATTACAGAGCTCATTTGGACAGATACAAATCAGAGAAAATTAGAGAGAGTTGAAAATTCGAGAGAAAATCCAGAAAATAAAAAAAATAAGAAAAACTGTGCAGTTAAGGATTTTAAAGGGAACCCACACCAGACGAGGAGCTGGGAGTGGACGGCCACCACCACCACCACACGGTGGTGGCAGCACCCAGGCCGGCCGATAAGGCCACGGCGGCCCGCGGTGGCCGGAGCCACCCAAATCGGTGAGTCCAATTTCCAGCCCGAATCTTGTGTAATTTTGTAAAAATAGTAAATATAATTAGAAAATTATGAATTTTGTTATTATGGGATATTTTTGTATGTAGTTTGTAGGAAAAATATTATTTTGATGAAATTATGTTCCGTAATATATGGTCTCTAAGAAATCGTGCAAAACCGAACATGTTTCGGTTTAGAAATAAATGACCTTAGGAGTGTAGTTTCAAGCCCAAAATTTTTGTGTAGATTACTTAGATAATATTAAATAGTGCTATGAAGCCTGTTTTCAAAAATTAATTTTCGAAATTTTTAGATAATTTTTAGGCCCTAAAATGAGGCATAAAATGGGTAATTTGGAGTTAATTAAGTGATTAGGATATTAATTACTGACTTAGTGAATAAGTAGATGTTTTAGGATGTTGAAATCTGATGGTGTATGATACTTGTAGGATTTAGGATGTTAGATGTAATTATTAGGTTAATTATGTAGTAAATGAGTAATAGGAAAAATAGTTAATTTTGTAAATTAGGAAAATTTGGAGTAAAATCTGATTTAGGATGGATTTAGACATTTTGAAATAATAATTGCTGTTTAGAGATGGTGATTAGGGTAGTAGAAATATTAGAAGTGCATTATGAACATAATAGGCAATAATGCATAATATATAATTTTTGGGAATATACTAAATAGAAAATATTAGAATAAAAATTGATAATATGATAATAATAAAAATATATAATAAATCTGATGGGAAATTTGAATTTATGTAATTATATGAAAAATGTAAAAATTTCTCACATTAGGAGTAAATTCGGTACACAAATAAGGATTTAAGTGTACCGGGTGGAATAAAATACTAATTAGAGGTAATTATGGTATTTAGGAAATCGAGAAGTAATGTGATTAATTTCACATTATGAGTTGAAACGAATTTCTAAGATTCGAGTATAAAACATTACTTAGAAATCGAACTAAAAATCTAATTTAGAAATCGATGCGAAAACCGAACCTGAACCTAACCCCAAACTTGGAATCATTGTAAAAGACTTAATACCTAGATAATTAGGCATATTAAACCTTAAAAAAAACCTAACAATAAGCGTTATAGGATAAAATGAACTTATAATATTTATATGAAAAGCTGAAACCACGTTCGTGTTATAGGGATGATCGGCGATGGCCTGAGCAAATCGGACCTCGAGTGAGTGAGCGAGGAGTCGAGGTAAGTTGGGATTAATACGATGTTGTATTTTGGAGGCTTAAGATTATGCTTGGTTGTGGTTGTTAGATAGATGAATGTGTGCATGTGCTTGATTATGAGTGATGCTATGATTCTGTTTGCTGCTTTGGCACATATGGTATGAATTGTATGAAAGGATTGATCACCCTAAACTGGACTTAATTAAATATCCAACCAGTAATCATAATCGGACATGCATGGCAACCCGTTAGGGGAACTTAGGACTCTCAGGCCAAATATCGACCCCTTCGGAAGAGATAGCGCAAGATTGCAAAATGGTCCCTTCTTCATCCTCAGTCGAACTAAGTGACATGAGAGGAGGTCGCGGCGAGGGTGAAGGCAGTGGTTCGAAGGTAGTCGCGGGAGGAGTAAGGTCTCCATTACACAAGCCTGGGTTTGGTCGTGAGCTGTTGCATTAACGGCAACTCCTCAACCCGGATTAGAGCGGGCGCAATTTCTCTAATCTCACAACGGGCTGGACAACGTCGTGCGATGACATTTACTTGCACATGCATTGCACCTAATAAGTGATTGAAAACCTTGTTGTGTGTATGGTATAGTTTTAAGTCCTCCGTCCTAACTTACTGAGCTGTGGTTGCTCACATCCCTATAGATATCGTGCAGGTGCTGGCTAAGAAGCGGCAACAACTACTATGAAGCTAGCAACTACTGGATCCTAGGGAGTGAGAAAAAACATGTGAAGAATAAATACATATTTTAAGGTTTAAGTTTTTATTTTAGAATTACTTTTCATTTTGAATAATGTAACAACTAGGAAATATATTACGGAGAAATATTGTAAACCTTAATTACAATAGCTGAATTATAGCATATATATATTTCCTCACTTTCTTAGATTAATGATTTATTTAAATTACAAACTGTTTACTTCAAAGCGGGTTAGTCGTTGACGCCTTGTGTAGATCAGGTCTAAGATAGCGGTTGTAAGGCCAACTTCTATCTTAGGATGGTTTACACGGCGGGTGCTGTTACGACTCTGCCGCTTCGGGGCGTGACAGAACTTATAAGCACCCCTTATAAGTTTCCTTTATAAAGGGCAAAGGAGTGCTTAGCGTGGGAATATGTGCCAAATATCCCTTATAAATGTACTCTTAGTGCATAAAATAGATGTTTAACAACTTTCAAAGGCTAATTAAGGCAAAAAGGGAAAAAGAAACGAAAAAAGAAGAGCATATGCAAATCATTTTAAGATGGGCAAACACTTTGAATGGAGAATATTACTATAATATTTAGATGTGTGACCTATATATCGATTACTCTTATCATACAGAATGTCGAGTGGGTATGGATTATCTATTAAAGAGGACCTTGTTCTATCAACTATGTATCTATAGTATTAAAAGGTAAGAAACTTCTTTAATAATCTTATTTACTGGTAAAATTTATTTTATATTTTCATTTGTATAACTATTCCTCCTTTACTTGACTTGACAAAAGAAATTATTAGGATTCCCTATTTTAGTTCCCTCAATGAATATTAAATACTAATTGAAAATTAAATCTTTGTCTTTTGTTTTTTTTTTTTCGAATTATTGTTACCTTTGTGATTCATTAATCAACCTTATTATTATTGTTTGTTTTAAACACATAGGTATGGGTCATAGTAACTTTTAAAGGTCAACTATAGAACTTTTCTATGTTCCTGTCCTTATTTTCCATGAGACTGATCCATTGTTCCATTCCATTTTCAATTTACATTTCTTCAAAACTGGACTATTGAACTAATTATGAATTCAACGGTTCAGATTTAAAGGAATGTAAATTAATTGTGAGATGGAGGGTTAAATTGATCTCGTTAAAATAGAGAATGTGATCATACAAGCTCTTCCAATATGATAGCTAAACTAGCATAATTGTTAATTTAATAGATTATAATTTATGGTAAATTACAAATATATGACATGATATTATATTTTTGCAATGAGGTGACTCTCGTGTATGTGTGTATGTGTGTGTTTTTTTTTTTTTAACAAATACATAACTTGAGTTTTTTAATTTTGGGTTAAATACATATAGGAGACACTTGGCGTGTTCCTATTGATTAAGACAATGGTTAAATAATATAAAAAAATAAATTAATATATTTTATTATAAAAATAAAATAAAATAAAAAGAAAAAAGACGGCCCTTTTTCCAGCTACCCTAACACCATGGGTGGCTAAACTCTACTGGAGAGGTTAGAGTAAGAGGAAGTGTCATTTAGCATTCAATGGCGATTGGAAATTGATGGCATCGCCAATCTGTTCTTAAGTCACATCTATATGGTGGTTTATGAAACTTACCATTGGCCAACTTACGTTCTTGTGATGGAAGTCAATTCTAATTGATTTAAGAGGAAAGTTGTTGTTTTTATGAATCTTAGGTTGCTTAGGACTTCAATTTTTTGTAAATACAAAGAAAATTTAGAGAGAAGTTAAACAATACTAGTGGATATGGTTAGAGAGAGAAAATGGTCTTTTAGTTCAATTTTTGTAAAATTGATTCGAATCTATTATCTAGTTGAGTTCCTTAAGCTATGTTCTTTGTAGTTATAGGATTAGATTAGGATTAGATGCTTTAAATTGAATGTAATTAAAGCAAATTAGATTTGCATGTAAAGAACCCTAATACTTAATCTTTTGGCATAAAATTTAATTCGATTTTCTTTGTTATTGATCTTAATATGTTTGAGTCTTCTTGAAGTATTGATAAGAAAAACTTGAAAATTTAATTAATTCCACCCATATTCGAATCAAAATGGTGAGATATGCATATCTCCTCTCCATCATCTCTATTTGCTGTCTAAAGGGAGGAAGATGATGATCATTAATTATTCTTTCTATTTTTTAATAAAATACATTAATTTTGTTTGCTTATGTTCTTCGATAATTGTTAACCAATAGAAACACGTTAAGTATCAAATTTAAAAAACTTAGGTCATGTATTCCTCAGTAAAAATAATTAATTAAAGTCATCTTTTTGCAAAAAGCACTATAACATACATAATGTATTTGCAATTTTTGTTATTGATGGCAGTTCTTCGACACAACTTCATCACTTTAAGCCTACGACTAAACACCCCTAACCCATAAGACCATGACCTTAAACAAGCTAGGGCTGACAACCTCGAACCCACAACTGAGGGGCTCCAACTAGAAGACACTGATCCATATGTGAATTGAGTTGATTGTCATAGGCTTGGAATTGAGCATTGACCATGCCATAATGCTATGGATTAGGAACCAAGGTATCCCCAATTAAGTAAATGCCCATGTACGCAAAGCTAGTCCAAGCGAACCCCTTCAAACAACCCTGAAATCCTCGCCCAATTCCTAATAAAGAACCTCAAGGCTTAGTTACATCATATTCACATTGCATTAAATGCAATATGACTCTTAGTAGCTTACCCCTTAAAGAATTTATGTGGCCTTGGTCATACGACACCTTTAAGAATTTGCGAGGAAAAGACGGGTACTAAGCTTGAAATAATCATTTTTCTACTGTTAGAAGATCTCAACTATCTAGAGCCTCCAAAACTTAGAGCTACACACTACAAGTTGACAAAGGCTCTAGAGTTAGGCTATAAATATTAGATACCCTCTCTTTCCACAAGTCAGTTAATTCTTGAACTTACTCTATTCTTCCTTCCACTTTTGCTCCCTCTTCATCGAATTGAGTATTCTCACATAGATACATTCTAAATTAAACATCGGAGTGGCTCCTTTGGGCAAACTCCCACTGTTTCACTCACCCTTGCTTATTTTGCAATTGAACTTAGGAGTCGCGAAACTTCGCCTACTAGCTTGGCCTAGCATTGGGACCCATCTCACTTTACCCGCTAGATACTTGAGATGACACACCCTATAACTTATGATATGTAAAATACTATATCTCTTGTAGTTTATTGACAAATTTTTTTTTTTTTTTTTTAAACTAGCTACTATCATATTACAATTTTAAAAGGATAGAAATACAGCCATCATACAAGGGTTGTGGCAAGATAACTTTATTACTCTTAAGATTGTTTAGAAATAACCTACAAAATAGCCCTAGATGATTACTTACTCGAACGGATCAATACATGGGCCACATAAAATCATATAATTCTGGACCCAAAGCACTTTCCGTTGTTAACTTAAAAAAATATAAAATAAAGATCCCATTACATTGTATTATAAATGAGATCTTAAGATACTACAGAGGATAATGGCGGATCCATCTGCTAAACATTTGATAGCAATCCCTTCGCTTGTACTCTTGAGGAGAGTGACCGGACCCCTATACAAAATAAATAAACAAACGAATAAATAAATAATAGTAAAGAATTTTTTGCTAAAATTACAAAATAAAAAAAAAAGAATTATTAATAGATAGAAAATGAATTGTAATGCCTGCCTTAAGAGTTGCATAAGTTAATCTGTATCCATAATTGGCGTATGATCTTGTGTACCTACACAAATAAAATAAGGTAGCAATGTCAATTAATATATCCTTATATACTATATTTATAAAACTTTGGATTTCATATGCTGAAGCCAAGAAAATGATAATAAAAATTAAGTAACATGATTGGTTGCAAAAAAACAATAGTAGTAAAATGTTTCTAGAGAAATTACCCAGACACTTGACCATCCACAAACCATGGTCGCCAATCAATATCCGTTTCTACACCCAAAGATTTAATCCATGCTTCGACACCGTTGTGTGGTATAACCATATCATGATCACCACTGAAAATAAAAATAAGGAAGGAAATTAATATTCAATAGGCAAATGTTGATAGGATATTGTAATAGATCTTGTTGTGGATTTTTGAATATAAATCACCTGAAAACCAAAACTTCCATCTGCTCGGAGGTGAGGTTCTTGTGATAGTCGATCACACTGTCTACGTTCATTGTGTAGGATAAATTGAACATATTACACCTCCACACACGGCCAACCGTCCCCTGATATTTACATTATTAACAAAAATATAATAAATTGGTTCTTTACTCTAAAAAGTGAAGTTGGGTCATATTAATATTTCAAAACAGTTTATAAAAGAAAAAATATCGTCAAATATTCAAAACAGAACTCACCGGTCTAACATGAAGAGCGTCTCGTACACTTGGATAGTTAGGCCAATAGTCCATTAGTATATACTCGAAGTTCTGTCCGGTGCATATAGGAAAATAAATGTGAGGAACGATTATTTACTGTATTCTAATTTGTGTAAAATGTAATTTGCAGTGAAATTCACAATATCAAGGGGAAATTATAAATGCACCCTTAAGCACAAGTTTGCTCTTAAAATTTTAAATTATGATTTCATCTTTTCATAATTATTGAAAATAAGGTACACACATTCTAAATAGTCTCTAAAATTGTTGGTTACGATTTTTTTAAATATTTGAGGTTTTAAAAACGGCTTGAAGTTGTTCATATGATTGTAAATACTATGGAAAAATGAATTTATATTTTATGAGTATAGAAAACCTATTCATACCAAACCACTAATTTAGAATTATCGCGAAATTTGACGAGATCATTGAAAGAATCAAGAGTCAAACCTTGCACCAATAATCACCGGGCCTTAGCATGGAATGTTGGTGATGTTTCCTGGTGTATTCTTGAAGAGCTCTTCTATTGTTTTCTGGGAATGAATCTGCTAACGATTGGAAGGCTTCGTTTGATTCCGGAGAGAGAAGGGAACAATATGGATCGAGCACACCTTGATGATTGATCATCTCAATGCACTAAAGTAAACAAAAAAATTATATCAACCCTTGAATATTATTAGTATCGATAAATTTAAATGATGTAATTTTAATTTATGCTTTTACCCAATTATTATTTTTTTTATCTGGTACCCAATTAAAAATTTAATTTATTTTTCGTGCTTCGAGATTAATTCAATATCAACATTTTTTTACCTCCTCCACTTCTGCAAGATATTCCGTGCAATCCGCATTTCGTGACTCCGCATAGTTTCCCGCGCAGGCTGTTTTCACTCCCTGAAAATTGCCCAAGAATATTATCCGAACACGGTCCCTTTTCAGAAAAAAACATGCTTAAAAACTACGAACGTCAATTCGTTAAAGTAAGGAAGGGTGGTCTTTACTTTTCAACCGAATAGTCGGGTCGTTAAAGGCTTAAAAAGAAAACAAATTCAATTTATTCACCTCATATAATGTATCTGATACGAAAGCTAACCGATGAGAGAATGGGATTCTCATATTAGCCTCGACTTCAGTATCTGTGTGTGGGCATCCCATTTCGTAACCCTGAAAATTACTCAACAAACCAGACAAATTCTTAATCTTAATTACTTTAAAGATATAACTGTCTGAAATATTACTTGATACTTTACCTTGAGATTAATCCATGGAGTGAGTCCGGCTTTATTTCCTGTCACAAGAAAGAAAAATCTTTACCCGTGAATCTTTTTCAACAAATTGATATAGCGTTTTGTTCATGGAGACGGAAATTCTTATTTGAGTTAACAGAGAGGGAATAAGTATTCTATTCTTAATAGGAAAATGCGAGGACAATGTTGTAATTACCGTCGATAATTGCCTGAGCGAGCATTGGAGTAATTACACCAGCATATGAATCACTACCGATATACAAAGGATTCAATTGGAAGTCTGGGTGTTCTTTCAACCACTGCATCACATTATCATCTTCTGTCAGATACCATTGAAGTAATCTCAAGCAAACGTTTTCAAATATACTTAGTAGTCGGTTACTAATTTGACTCATTACTTCCTTTTTGATCAAATGATTAACTCAATGTTGGGGTGACTTTATAAGGATAGATTAAAATAGTTATTCCTTCTTTACAAAGCAATTTCTATACTTAGTTAAGATTGTAAATAAACCAAGTTACTTACGAGTTGTTCAAACCCGATTCGTTTTAAGTTTGGATTTGCTCAAATTTAATTAATAAATGAGTTAAGCTCGAGTTTTATTTTAGGCTTCCAAGTCTACTCCTTTGAGCTGTGAGCCGACTTATTTAAGCTTGTGAACAAGTTTGCAGGCCTTATATATCATAAATATTACATTATTATATATTATACACTATATATTATTAAATCTAAAGGCTAATACCTATATAAT
The DNA here is from genome assembly GCA_024138015.1 of Lumnitzera littorea. Lineage (NCBI taxonomy): Eukaryota > Viridiplantae > Streptophyta > Magnoliopsida > Myrtales > Combretaceae > Lumnitzera > Lumnitzera littorea. The sequence goes on along the minus strand of JAMXBB010000011.1, from coordinate 13,965,040 downwards.
ATGTATAAATGTATAATATATTATAGGATAATATATAATATAATCCTTATTCACTCTTCGCTAATCTATTTATTTATTTTTTTCTTTTTTCCATTTTTTATACTTAGGCTTTTGAGTAGGTTTGAGATCGACTCGTTTTAGGCTTAGCGTAACTCGAGCTCGATTAGTAAACGTGTTAAATTTGAGCTCAAGACAAAATTTATTTATCTAAATAAACCAAGTTTGATAAAAAGCTCAACTCGAACTCAAGCTCAATAAATTTTAAATGAACCTAGTCGAAACTTGAACCTAAGTTTATAGAAACTCAACTCAGCTCAACTCGTTTGCAATACTATACTTAGTGGAATACCTAGTTATTCCTTCTTCACATAGCAGTAGCAGCTACTATGCTTGATCAGTGGAGTAGCTATTCATAAAATTCTTACTATTGCTAAATACAGAATCGCAACTCTTTCTCAAGAGTAAAGGAATAGCTATTTATTGGTTCTTTTCTTGCATAGGTACGTACTTTATCTTTGAGATTCTAACCATTAGTTAAGTCATAATTCACAATAAGAGTGTATTGATATTTTTCGATATGTTTTTACTTTATTATTAATATTATTTTAAATACAATCAAATCAAACAAAGTAATAATTATTGTTTTATTAATTTAATTCATAATAATTATAATTTCTTTTCTATCTTATTCCATTCTACCTACCGACTAATAAGGCCTAGAATTGCCAGATATAAATGGGTAGAAGTATAAGCAACTTACATTTCTTATGAATTGATGGATTTGTGCAGTGTCTATTGTGTCCGAGGAGACGTATGCTTCTGCCGTTGTTGCATAGGAAAACCCAACGCCAACAGGTTGGTCTAGAAATATGATGTTCGCTTCCTAGTAAAGTTGAAAGTACCGAGTTTGAATAGTTAAATGAATTTACATTAAAATAGTAAGTATTATTATTGTTATTATTTGAAAATATATGAATTATGATCAATAAAATGCAATGAAATTTTTACTACCTTTGTCCATGCATTCGGCTCATATAGCAATGCTGGAAGCCCTCCAGCGTAGCCGGTGACATTAAACTTGAGAGGCCCTGAACCAAAAAAGAAAAAAGGAATTTATTACAGTCTATGATTTCCCTCACATGATTTATATTATTATTTTGAGGTAATTGATTCGATTTATGTTTTACTCTATCTAGGTTTGTTAGCTTTTGCTTGATTGTTCTATCCTTGGAGAAGTTTAATGGGTGCTCGCGAAGAAATATTAAGAATCAAGTCAATAAAAATTTTCACCTTTTAAATGCATTTACTCTTCATATAATTAATACTGGAAAGCCTGACGAGTATATAACCTTTGATTGAGAAACAGAATTCAGTTGGAGTCTAAATGATAGGTCAGGGAAAGGTAAACACAAGCTAATCCTAGATTGCAATTGTAACTAAAACTAACAAAAATGTTGGCATGGCAAGAAGACGGTAGAGTGCATCCATTTATACATATTTTTCGGAAATTGATCTACATATGGATACATTTTTTTTTGCCCCCTTTAACGTGCCAATTTAATTAAGCCAAGAAATTGAGATTCTAGTAATTAAATACTTTACAATCCTATTATTAGATTTAGAAGTAAGAAACACACTGTGGAGTTTCTCAGTATCAAACAGAATTGCACAAATGTAGACTAATACAGATGAGAGCAACTTATGCGAGAAGAGAGTTTGGTGAAAAGGAAACTTTATATACAGGATCAACAAACATAACTAACTTCTACAACTAAACCTATAAGGATCTGACAAGTGGTATAATGACAAAATGACAAGTAGAAATAAATAACTATATACAAGTATTCTCACACATACCAATCTGGTAAAAGAAACCATTCAAGCCGGTACACCCGGGGCCTCCATTCATATAAACTAGAATTGGATCGATTGCAGGACTTTTTTGGGAGTAAACAGAGTAATAGAAGAACTCAACGTTGCCCACACTTATGTACCTGTAAGAAATTAGAGACACACCACATTTAAACTACAATTGACCATGTTATGCTAGTCTAATTTTCGAACATGACTAGTTGTACGAGGTCTTCATTCTATTGGTATATGTGTCTGAAGGTAGCCGATTCAATTACTACCATGTCATTTGGCTAAAAGGCGTAAAAGAAGGAGAAAGTCGAACTCACCCGGTTTCGAGCTTGAAGGGCAATGTACCATTGAATCCTGGAAGCTGCGTCACAATCCATTTTTCAGAGAATGCAGAAGGTGCAAATAGAAAAAGAAGCAACACACACGATAGGACTGAGTTGGTGCACTTGCTTTTGATTTGATTTAGTGAAGCCATTTTTGGGGGAACTGGGTTTACGTTTTTTCCCTGTAATGTAGATACTGGGACATATTATATGCATTTGCTAGGGACCATATAGTTAAAAAAAGAAAAGAAAAGAAAAATAACGGTTTGAAAGTATGGTCAAGCAGAGGCCAAAAAGGGATATGGCCAACGTCGTGTTTGGTTGTGTGTACCTTGGGAGGGTGGAAAGTTAGGAGCGAAGTGAGATAAGAGGAGGGACAAGTACGAGGGTCTGGGCATTGGATAGCCAAGTGGTTGAGGTGCGAACTGGGAAGTGAGAAAGGTAGTTTGGTTTGGTCAGTCGACTGGAATTTCAAAAGTGGCTCGTTTTTCAAGTGCTACTAATAAAATTTTTAAGATATCTGACAAATGGTCCTTGGTGTTTTAAATCTTTCCCCCAACACGTTCTAAGATATTTTAAATTTAGTTTACTCATTATATGCGGATTATACATAAAAGAAAGTAGTGGATACAAAATGGCGGCGATAAGGAAAAGATTTGGGACAATGAACAAATTACTACTCAATTTAAGTGGTTTTTAATTTTATATTTAGGTCCTTTTTTTCCAAACCAAATAGTATAAGTATTACAAAATGTTGAAAAAAAAAAAGAGAAATTGAAACTACTCCATTCTATTAGAAAATCAGTATTTATACAATTAGATTATAAAGATCTTGATATATATAATGTTTGAGGTCGTTAAATATCATATTCTATCAAATTTTTATTTATTAAATTTATTAACTTATCTGTAATTATACTTGTCACATTATCTATTTAAAGATGGTAAAAGTTCAATGAGATATAATATTCAACAATTTTAAACTTTAAATATAAAATTTGAATAATAAAAATTTGATTATGTAAAATATTTAGTAATTTTAAATTTATATATAAAATTAAAAAAAATTCAAAAATAAAATAATAATCGTGACATTTTCCCAAAAGTTTTTCTAGAAGTTTCAATTAATTAAAATTTATGAAATGTATGAAATTTGTCCTTAAGATTTGGTTGCTTTTCTATCTAAGACATCAAACTCTATTTTACTTATTTTTTCTTCCTCTCTTTTCATCCATGAACTTTTAAAAATGGTTTAAGTAAGTCCTTTCATCAACCACATTTTTATTCCATCAACCCTATTTAGATATTTTATTAAGAAGCTACACATATCACCGACGAAACTCAAAGCAGCAACCATAATAGCTACCCCTTCTACAACCAAGCACCAATTGAGATGGATTGTGCTACCTTCTTTAAGTAGTGCTTCACATACTATGTAAAAACCGATGAATCATGTCACATACTAGTGAAGGTAGTTGTACTCTTGATATGATGATAATTAGATCTATAACTAACAAATATAAAAGCTTAACTGAATTAGATATTGTGTGGCTTACATTTAATAGTTGTACAGAGGGGTCCCTACAACTTGCTAATCATGTACAATAGGTGTACCAATCGACTTAGGATATATTTTGAATGATGACACATGGAGGAATGTTCTTAGGAAGAGGTTTAGGAGGAAGAATAGATAAATTCGGTATTTGAATGTACATAAGTAATAGTAGATCTAATTTAGTGTTCTCGATTATTCCTAAATTGATCTTGATGAATTACCTATTTGATCTTCTATGGAGGCATTTTAGTAGAGCTTTGACATTCTTCTAATGTAGGTCAAAGCTCTTAATATGCAAATAAGGGGAAAAAATTCTCTTATTTATAGATTTCAGCTTCTAATCTTAGTCTCTTGATCATTCTAAATTGGATGGTTGAGATGGGATGTTAATGAGGAATGTTGGATCTCTTTTGATGATCTGACAAACAAGATTATAGCCTCCATTCTCTTTATGGTCCATTAGACTTCAAATGGACTTAGGCTAGATCAAACCATATCCTGATAAGGCCTATAGAAAAACAAGCCCAAGTCTTTTATTAAATAAGCCTAAGACTTATAACTAAGTCCAAGGGCATTATAAGATAAAAGACCTTCTTCCATACCTATTTTTGCAATTAAGGAAAAAAAAAAAAGTAAGGTTATGAGTGAATGAGCTAGTTCATCATCATTAAATATGCTATTGAGGGTTTACTAATTAAGCATCTTTATGTAGTGGTATGGGATGAGGGACTAACCAAAATTTGATCACTATAAGTAAAAGAAGATTTAGAAAATAATTCATGAGTGAGCTTGGTCGTTTTTTGAATTTTTTCAAATGTATCAATTGTGTAAGCATCTTGAATGTGATACCTTTTATCCACAAACTAATAATATAAAGGTAAATAATCATTGAATCTTTCTATTTTAGAATGAGGTTCAAGATCATTGTTATAAGGTAATTATAAGAATTTCATTCTTGTATTGAAACTTATGGAAAACTTATATCTTTAATTAGGGTCGAAAGTGAAAGAAAGAAAAAGATTATGAAAACAAATGAGAGAAGAGACTAGAGAAAGTGAGAAGGAGAAATAAATCAATCAATAAAGTTGTATTTACTTTCCTATATTTCACAAGCTACTTAAATGCATGAATATTTGTCATCCAACTTTATGTATGTGTAAGACTAATTCCAGTTTGCTTGATGGCTTTGTTTTTCACAGGGCTCCCTATAAAGGAAACACAGTTGTTGATGCTTTAGCGAAGCACGCTCTCTAAGAGAATGCCGATTTGTTTTTTGATGTTTCCTATCCTATTTTCCTTTCAAAACTTGTATTGCAAGACTTTGTCTCATGTCCTTCTTACTACTCAGGAGGGTAGCTTGTGTTTATGTTTGTTGGACTTTGGTTTCCTTTAGTAATTGAAGTTATGACCCCACCGGAAAAAATAAAAAAATTAACTAACAACATATAGTTACACTAACTAGTATGTTCACTTTCTAACTAAATTTATAAATATAAATATTTATGTTACATGTAATATTTCATACCCCCTTCAAGTTAGAGCTTCTTAAAGAGATAACTTGTATATGAGGAATTGCAATTGATTAACACCTAAAGCTTTTGTCATCAAATTAGTAGCCTGCATACGAGAACGAAGAGAACATGTAGATAAAAAACCATAAGTAACTTTATCACCAATGACATGAATATCAACATTTTAATATTTAGTATGAGCATGAAAGCATGAATTATCTGCTATTGTCACGATATAGTGTAATAGATAATGTTAATGGAACTCTTAGATCCCAATAAATATAAAACCTACACTAACTTTTCTATAGTTATAGCTATACTTCTATACTTGTGTTAAAGAGGTAGAAATAATGGCTTGCTTTTGTACTTTCCAAAAAATAAGAGACTTGCCTATAAATCTACAATTTTCAGTCAATTATGACATGGGACAAGAATCCCACTCACATCTGAGAAACCATGCAAATCAGGATAACTATTATAAGAATGGAAAAACCCTTCCCAATGAAACCTTTTAAATATTTAAGAACATAAAAAGTTGCTTACAAATGAGAATTTTTTAGAGGTGAAATAAATTGACTTAATTGTTAAACGTAAGAAGATATAGCCAAAGGTATGAAAGAAGACTAACAATGCATCAATAAAAGGTATCATAGACTAAGAAACTCCCAATGAATCAAACAAATGTATGCTTTGTGAAAGAGAAAATTTGCTAGTTTACAAGCTACCATATAAGCATTTGTCAATACATCCAAGATGAATGATTTCATTTTATCCAAACATGTATTAGTTGAAGTACAAACTATTTAATACCTAAGAAAAATCTAACAAATTCAAGATCATTAATTGTAAACTTAGCATCTAAACCATTCTTCACAGTAATAAATTGAGATTCATTAGTACAAGTGCAAAGCAAATCATTGGCATATACTAATATAAACCAAAAACTAACCATCAAGAAGCCAAGATCATGTTTTAATTACTTAAATTTTGGACTTTAGAAAAGATTTTTAAACTCCTTATCTCATTGATGAGAAGCCTTTTTAAGCCTACATAAAGTTTTAAGCAATCAACAAACTTGATCAAGTTGAGCTTTGTTTTAACTTTTAAGAGGTTGCATATAAATTTATGCATAAAAAAATATTATTGATGTCTAATTGATGTAATAGGCAACAAAAAGAAGCAACCACAAAAATAACAATTCTTACGCTAGCTAACTTTGCAATCGGTATAAAAGATATAATCTTTTTCCTCTTCTTTAGTATATCCCTTAGGCATTTAACGAGTCTTATATTTCTCAAATTACTATTAGTTTTAAATTTTACTTTATTTTTCTATTTAGATCTAATAGCTTTTCTACTAGAGGTAAAGAAGTTAACTCCCAAGCATAATTTTCTTCTAATATAAATAATTATTTATCTATAGCTTTAACCTACTTAGGATTAGATTTAGCATGTATATGGCTAGTTGGTTTTTAGATTGTAAAAACATTAGCAAGTGATGTAACATATTTAGATTTATATGCAATAATATGGTTAGGTTTAAACAATAGATAAGTAATTGAAGTGTTTGGAAAAGAAAGAACAGGAGCAATAGCCTTTGACATCCCTAACACATCATACATAAAATCTTTAAATTGAGAAGGGGGTTGTTTTTCCTTAGAAGATCTTTTTAAAACAAATTATGAGAATCAAAGATAAATAGATTGGTATTGTTAGAAGAATAAAATTACACAATTAGAATTATTACTAGGTGAGAAAGAATTTGCTGTGTTAATGATGAGAAAATCTTACTTTAATGAAAGAGTTATATTAAGAAAAATGGTACATGCAAGGATGAAGATAGTGACTTGACATTATCTTTACTAATAGGAAATATACCTTCATGAAAAAGAATATCACAACTAATCAATGTTATAAAGGAGGAAAATAAAAAAGAATAAGATGTGATGAAAAATGATATCTCATGATAGTAGACAAGGATGGGGTGGTTATCATCATAACATTAGAACTTGTAATGGTTAAGACAATAACTACAATCATGGAGTAAGAGGTATTTGAAACCCTAAGCACTATAAGTCAAACTCAAGTTGCGAAGAAAATTCGAGTCGCAAATGCCATGGTCATAGACGTGGTAAAAGAAGGTATGATAAATATAATATTAAATACTATACATGTCATAAATATAGGCAATGCTAATGAGGGGGAAAAAAAAAGAAAGCGATCAAATGGCTAATCATGTCAAAAAAGATGACAATGATTGAAATCATGTTCTCTTAATGGTCATAATTGCCTGTAAATCACCAAACTACTACACATGGTTTCTTGACATTAGATACACCAATCATATGTATGGAAAGAAGGAGCTCTTTGTTGATTTAGATGAGTCAATACAATCTATGCTAAGATTTGCATATGATAACACCACATTGGTGATGGGAAAAGGACAAATTCTCATCAAGCTGAATAGTAGAGATTACACATACATGTCAGATGTGTTCTATATGCCAGACATGGAATATAATCTACTCAATATAGCCGGCTAATAAAAAAGGAGTATGATTTCAATTCATGTCCTAATTAACTCTCCATTTTTGATAAAATGTATCTTGATTCTTAAAGTATCATTAACAAATAATCATATCTTCCAAGTTGACATTGCCAAGGATGTTTATACTTGTCTTAATGCTGTTGTAAAAGGTAAGTATTGGTTATGGCAACTCTATTTTAGTCACTTAAATTTTCATAACTTGAAGTTGTTGGCTCAAGGAAATATGGTAAAGGAGTTACTAGTTATTCACCATCTTAAACAATTTTGTGAGGCTTACACTCTTAGAAAGTAAAGCAAGTTACCCTTTTTAGTAGGAAAAAATGTGACATAACCTTTTGAGCTTGTCCATTCTGATGTATGTAGCTCGACAAGTGTTTCATCAAATGGCAACAATAAGTATTTTCTTACCTTTATTGATGATTGTACAAGAAAACTTAGGACTATTTTGTACAAAAGAAATTTAAAGTTCTTGATTATTTTAAGAAATTTAAGACTTATATTGAAAGGCAAAGTGGTCACTCTATTAAAGTTCTTTGAAGTGTTAGTGGTAGTGAGTGTATCTCTAAAGAATTCAAGAGGTACTATGACAAATATGGAATCAAGCATGAGGTCACATTTCCTTATACTCCACAACATAATAGAGTTGTAGAGAGGAAGAACAGGTCAATAATGGATATAGTGATGAGAATGCTCAAAGCTAAAGATATTCTTAAGGGTGAAGCTGTTTCATGTTTTGTTTATTTGTTGAAAAGATCTCCAACAGTGATTCTTCATAATATCACCCTTGTGGAAGCATGGAGTGGTTACAAACCAAGTGTAAAACATTTTGAATGTGTTAGGTTCAATTACCTATGCTCATGTGCCTGTACAAACAAGAATAAAGCTTAATGATAGATGAGAAAAAACAATTTTTGTCGGCTATACTCATGGTGGGAACAAAATTTTCAATTTAATAACAAAGAAAGTAGTTATGAGTAGAGATGTGATTTTTGCTGAAGATGAAGCCTAGTATGAAATATAGATAAGGACAGTAATTCTCAAATGCGTCATATCTATATTTTGGAAGAAGAAGGCTCTTAAGTTCCCATTGTAAATGAAGAAGCTTCATCAAATGAAAGATCAAGAAGGCATCACTAACAATCTATTGTATTACAAGATTATGAGGTAATCTTTGACAACGCTATTGATGATGATGGAAATTTAGTGCATTTTGTTACGTTTGTAGATTGTAAGCCAATGAAATTTGAGGAAGCAATTCAAGAACCCAAATAGGTGAATGCTATGAATGAAAAATTAATGAAAATTGAAAAGAATGATACATGGGAACTCACCACTCTTCTAAGGTCACAAGGCTATTGATATCAAATGGGCTTTCAAGATAAAGATGAAGTTAAAGGAAAAGTGGAGAGGCATAAAGCGAGGTTTGTGGAAAAAGGTCTTAAGCAATTCTTAGTTATGATTATTAAGAGGTATTTTCTCCAATTACTTAAATTAAAATTATTAAACTCATAATTGCTTTGGTAGTGCAATATTACTGGAAATCCATCAAATGGATGTTAAATCAATATTCCTTAATGGTCATATATGTCACGCCCCGAAGCGGCAGAGTCGTAACAGCCCTGCCGTGTAAACCACCCTAAGATAGAAGTTGGCCTCACAACCGCTATCCTAGACCTGATCTACACAAGGCGTCCACAACTAACCCGCTTTGAAGTAGACAATTTGTAATTTAAACAAATCATTTAAGAAAGTGAGGAAATATATATATAATCACTATAATTCAGTTACTGCAGTTAAAGTGTTCAATATTCCTCTATAATATATCTCTTAGTTATTACATTATTCGGAAATGAAAAATAATTCTAAAGTAAAAACTTAGACCTTAAAATATGTGTTTATTCTTCGATGTTTTTCCTCACTCCCCAGGATCCAGCAGTTGCTAGCTTCTGAGTAATTGGTTGCCGCTTCTGAGCCAGCACCTGCACGATGTCTATAGGGATGTGAGCAACCACATCTCAGTAAGTTAGGACGGAGGACTTAAAACTATACCATACACACAACAAGGTTTTCAATCACTTATTAAGTGCAATGCATGTGCAAGCAAATGCCATCGCACAACGTTGTCCGGCCCGTCGTGAGATTAGAGAAATTGCGCCCGCTCTAATCCGGGTTGAGGAGTTACCGTTAATGCAACAGCTCACGACCAAACCCAGGCTTGTGTAATGGAGACCTTGCTCCTCCCGCGACTACCTTCGAACCACTGTCTTCATCCCCGCCGCGACCTCCTCTCTTGTCACTTAGTTCGACTGAGGATGAAGAAAGGACCATTTTGCAATCCTGCGCTATCCCTTCCGAAGGGGTCGGTATTTGGCCGGAGAGTCCTAAATCCCCTAACGGGTTGCCATGCATGTTCGATTATGATTACTGGTCGTATATTTGATTAAGTCCAATTTAGGGTGATCAATCATTACATACAATTCATACAATATGCGCCAAGGCAACAAACATAATCATAGCATCACCCATAATCAAGCACATGCACGCATTCAACTATCTAACAAGCACAATCAAGCATAATCTTAAGCCCCCAAAATACAGCAGCGTATTAATCCCAACTTACCTCGACTCTTCGCTCGCTCACTCGAGGTCCGATTTGCTCAGGCCATCGCCGGTTATCCCTATAACACGAACGTGGTTTCAGCTTTTCATATAACTGTTATAGGTTCGTTTTATCCTATAATGCTTATTGTTAGGTTTTGTTTACGGTTTAATATACCTAATTATCTAGGTATTAAGTCTTTTATAATTATTCTAGGTTTAGGTTTAGGTTTGGGTTCGGTCTCGGTTTCCGCATCAATTTCCGAATTAGGTTTTGGTTCGATTTTTAAATCCTAAACATGCTCGAATCCTAATGTGAAATTAATTACATTAAGCTCGAGTTTCCAAATATCCTATTGGGTCTTAACTTAGTATTCTAAGCTATTTGGTACATGCTAGTCCTAATTAGGGTATCGGATTTATCCCCGATGTGAGAAAATCTTACTTTTTTATATAATTACCTAAAATTCAATCTTAATTCAGATTTAATATTATTCTGATTTTTACTCTAATATTATCTAAATAACCCTAATTTTTCCATATTTATTAATTTACAATTTCACATATTACTAATTTCTTATATTACTTACCTAATTTCCTTAATTAACTATACTTAGTACCTAAATGCTAGGATTAGGGTTCCACTGCAGAGATTAACTTCCTTAAACATCTAATTAAGATCCAAATCAGTAATTAGCATCCTAATCACCTAATTAACTCTAAATTACCCAATTTTTCCATCATTTTAGGGCTAAAAATTAACTTAAAAATTTCAAAAATTAATTTTAAAAAAATGGCTTCATAGCACTGTTTTATGTCACATGAGCATCCTACAGAAAAATTTTGAGCCCCAAACTACATCCCTAAGCCTATTTAATTTCCGGTTTAATCATGCTCGGTTTTGTACAATTTGTTAAGGACCCTATATTTCCAGACATAATTAAACTAAATCAACATTTTTCCCTAAATCTACATACAATAAAACCTCAGAATAACAAGTTTCATAATTTTCTGGGCAAAATAACTAATTTTACAAAATTATACAAGAATCGGGCTGGAATTTGGACTCACCGATTCAGGTGGCTCCGGCCACCACGGGCCGCCGTGGCCTTGTCGGCCGGCCTGGGCGCTGCCACCACCGTGTGGTGGTGGTGGCCATCCACTCCCAGCTCCTCGTTTGGTGTGGGTTCCCTTTAAAACCCCTAACTGCACAGTTTTTCTTATTTTTTTTATTTTTCTGGATTTTCTCTCGAATTTTCGACTCTCTCTAATTTTCTCTAATTTGTATCTGTCCAAATGAGCTTCTGAATTTTTCTTGCTATTTATAGACGAATTTTGTAATTATTATGCATTAATTTGATGGGATTTTGCCCCATTTCCTTGATTTTAGGCTTTTAGTTTGTCAAATTCTTATTGGCCAATTTTTATTTTGCAGCTTTGGACCTGCCACGACCTTATCTTGCTTCAGTTATCCACTTCTGATTTTTTTCTGATTTTTCTATAATTATTTTGTATTTTTCTTTAATTATTTACTTAATTTTCAGCCTATTTCACTAATTACGCGTATTTTTATCTACACGTAAATACATGTAGGGTGCACGTGAACATTCCTAAATATTATTTTGGTCATTCTAAAATTTTTAGTATACATATAATTTATCTCTAATAATTTATTAGTTATTATATTACACTTTTTGCCTTTTTGGTAATTAGCAGTTATTATGCTTAAAATTTGAAAATTTTACAGTCTCCTATTTTACTACTTATTTTCTTAAATTTAAGTTTACAGGGTCATTTTTATTGATATCTTGTTAAATAATTTATAATTTGGGTTTGATCGGATCTTTTAACCGATCGCCCTAAACCTTGAGTTCTATGTTCAATCCTACGGTTACTTGACTGAACTTTGGGGCTTACAATATATAAGCTAAATACATGGCTACAACATGAAGTGCTTGTCAAACAATTTGGCTATGCAATTTAATGAATTGGATTTCTCTTTTAATTGAAGGGCTTATAAAGATTTTTATTGATAATATTTTACACTCAACCTGTTTAAGAATCCAATCAACCATGGAAGGAGCAAGCATATTGACACATGTTTTCACTTTTTATGATGAGAAAAGACAGATTAAGTTGTTATACTATAAGTCTAAAGATGAAGTACCTAATATACTCATCAAGCTATTGAAGTATGATGTTTTTATGAAGTTGAAGCATCTGATGGCAGTAACTACACTACCAAATTGGAATTGTTTGGGTTTTGGGTAGGAAGGAAGTGTAGGAATGTTGGTTTTAATTCCAATTCACATTTTAAATTTTTTATTTATTTTAGAGATATAACATTTAATGAGTCATTCAATTGTATTAATAAGTTAAGACAATATATCTTTAAATAAGTCGTTTAATTTATAGTCAACTAAGATCTTTATGAGTTAGATTTAGCATTTATTAGATTTTTATTGTATACTATAAAAAGAAAAGAAAGATATAGGTCATTATGTATCTGTATAAGTGTGCTATCTTTTATAACGTAAAAAAGGTCATTATGTATCTGTATAAGTGTGCTATCTTTTATAACGTAAAAAATTGAGTACATTAATAATCAGTACTTTGGTTTGTTGCACCACCTTTCTCATCTTAAATAGAAACTTGGCTTTTAAATGCTTGCTCTATAGGCTTTGTTGTCTATGTACCTGTAGTATGCTGACAACTCTTCAATAGTCATTTTTGACAAATTATGAGCTTCTTCTATTGTTACTATAATTTATACCGTAAGTGATCGCAAACTCTTCTCTACCTTGTTGTTATCTATGCTTTCTTTTGCATATATTTTCATTTTATTTGTCAAAGTAAGAAGTCAACCTTATGTAACTAATGATTGTTTCAGATGACTCAATTTGTAATAATTTATGTTGACATCTTAAGGTTTAAAGTCTCATTTTTTAACCTTGTCTACTATTTTAAACAAAGTTATCAAGATATCCTAAGTTTTCTTTTTAGAAGTTATACCAGCTATCTTTTCAAACACTTCATCACTCATTCCCTAGTGGATAAAATATATGGCCTTCTTACCTTTCTTCATAGCTTTACGGTGAGCTTTTTTTTGTGCATTACTTACGCTATCATTCAGATTGGAAACTCTATTATCAATTATAGTTAGCAATTCATGATAATTTAAAAGCACTCTCATTTAAGTACTCCATTGATTACAATTTTTTCCATCCCAAACAAAAACTGAAAGTGAGATCGAGCTGTTGATAGCTATGGCTTTAATATCATTGCTATAAAAGAGGAAAAGAAAAAGGAATAAGATGTAGAGGAAAAGGATCATTCACTCTCATAATGACCTGTATCTCTTTCTTCTTTATGGTATACAATAAAAATCTAATAAATATTAAATCTAACTCATAAAGACATTATTTGATTATAAATTAAATGACTCATTTTGAAGACATATTGTCTTGACTTATTAATGTAACTGGACGATGCATTAACTAACATATCTTTAAATAAATAACAAATTTGAAATTTGAATAGAAATTAATATCAATAATAAGTATTAGTTTAATGTCTACATTATACAACTTATAAGCTTTATAATTTGGAGGATGCCTTAAGAAAATATAGACATGTTTGCTCAAGGACTAAATTTATTAAGACGAAGAATATTGTTTTTGGTAAAACACAAACCTTATATAACATGTAAATTTAAATGTGAAGATAGTTGATTGTAGATACATAAGGTGTCTTCCAATCTAGGTTTACTATAGGTATCTTATTGATCAAACAAGTGAACTAAAACATAATTCCCCTTAAATTGAACAGATAAATTAGCATACAAACATAAAGCATAAGCCTTTTTTAGCAAAAAACATAGATCAATAATGAGAAAGAAATATCTTTACTTACGTTTAACAATACCATTTTGTTGTTGTGGTGTACAATAAAGAGAGATCTTTGATACTGGATGTCTTTTTGAGCAAAAAAAACATAGATCAATAATAAGAAAGAACTTCCATTCCATGATCAATACGAATATGCATAGGAATTATCTTGAGTTCAAATAATAAACATCACTAAAACTTAGAATTCTATAAGGTACTTATAGATCAATATTTAACAAATCAAAAAATAGATTTTTTTGTTAATATGACTACGATAATTACGAAACCGAAGGAATTTAGCAAAATAACACAAGTATCACAAAAGAAAGAATCAAGGTTTAAATGTTTTGCATTTATGTAAGTACGTTAGTATGAAACCAATGTAATGATATATCATTCTATTGTATATTGAAAATGAATATTAATTAGAACATCAGATATGAAAAGAAGAATTAGAACTTGCATTTTCTAAACAAGATTAACTTTCCTTCTTAAGATGAGCTTTTAAGATATGGAGTCTAGAGTCTAAAAATACTTCTACTAGATTATCAATGAAAAAGCACCTAAAGAACATTATAGAGTATGAATAAGGATGTAAGAAAATCTCCAGCAATATTGATATATTACAAGCATCCATTAGGTAAAGTAATATCTCCATCAAGTCTAATATCTCCAATCATATTGACTACGTAGAAAATATCAACAAATGGAGTGTTACGGTCTAATGCTCATAAATCAATAATCTGTTTATTTAGGAAATTATGATCACTCACCAAATCAACATTAGTAGGAAAGCCAATGAAAAAAGAATTTGCAAATTAAAGATCTACCGTATTGACAAATGCATTCAAGGAAGAACTATCAGCTTGATCCTCAATTTTTTTACCTTTAAAACATTTCAAGAATTTTGCACACACTACTTGGATAAGGTTCTTATCCTTAATATTTGACTTTTGACTAAGATTTTGTGAATTTTTACCATTAATTTCAATAAGAATTTCATCTATGAACTTCTTATCATCATATACCATAGCTATAATTTTTTCCCCTCTCTTATAACTTTTATGTTTTTGGTATTAATCTAGACAACCAATAAACTCAAAGTAACGATCTTTAATGTGATCA
This sequence comes from Lumnitzera littorea, assembly GCA_024138015.1. NCBI lineage: Eukaryota > Viridiplantae > Streptophyta > Magnoliopsida > Myrtales > Combretaceae > Lumnitzera > Lumnitzera littorea. Next base: position 13,949,631 of record JAMXBB010000011.1, on the reverse strand, counting down.
TCACTTTTATAGTACTCACAAAACAATTATAATCTCTTTTGGCATTTTAACATCTTTTCTCAAAAGTCGTATTCCAAGAATTGTGTTCATACATTATTTAACTTTATTATCCTAAAGAAGTCCATGTATTAGCCTTATTACCTATTTCACTTCAATATCTTTGTTATCACACTTAGCTAATCCTTAATTTACATATAATCCTACCTTTATTAAAGGCCAAAAAGATGTTAACAAATGCACCTACATCAACAAATATCTAGATAATGAGGTACTTAAATTTTTTATTTTGAAAAGTTTTTCTTCTCCTCCACTTCTTTTTCTTCCTTTTCTCCTTTGTCTTCTCCTTTACTTAATTCAAACCTTAAGCCAACACTCTAAAGCTTTAATGACTACCAGAATGGATAAACCTTCCACATGTAAGTACAATAAAAATAATTTTAGGTAATCAAAACTTATGCTTCATTAATTTATACAACATCATCTCTCTAATTTTTATTTATTTCTAGAAAAAATAAAACTTTCTTATGTTATCAATTTTTAATCAACTTCAAAAGTCAAATTGTTGTTATGAAAAGTATACTATGGCTAGAATAATACATGGAATTACTGAACTAATTTCCATAATTCTCATATGTACTTAAACATATTTTAAGCTTCATTTTAGAAATGATAAGCATTGTTATGCTTTCGGATCTCCATTAATCCACTTTTTTATTATTTATGCAGATTGACATGTCTCAACAATAAGAAACCAATCATCATTTCTCTATCCAAAGGAAGATAACAATAACATGAAATGCATTTACAATTTATTCATCTTGTCGATAAACCTAATTTGATTAGGCTAAAAGATCTATATAGACTGTAGTCTAATTCCTTTCATTTTTTTTTTAGGATGGCAATACTATTCTTAGGACAAAAAAAAAAAAAAAAAAAAAAAAAAAGAAGTTCAAATGAATGACTATCTAATATCGCAAACTTCATTGCTTTGCAAAACGAGTCAAGTAAAAATCAATACAAATAAACCACCTTTTTTTTTTTCATGGTTCTTATAGAAGAAAAGAAAATTTATCCTATAAAACTAGCATAAAAAGTAGTATATATATATTTTTAAAGGTAATGTGGAAAAAAAAATTCATTGTAATGTTAAAGTGACTTCTTTGAAATGGAAAAATTTCTAGTAAACTCAACTAGAAAATAGTTAATTACCTAACTACGCCCATTAAAATAATATAGGAAAGATACTTTCACTATTTTCTCCATCAAATTTATTTTAGCTACCTCATCTTTTGATATTGTTATTTAGTAGGTTTTGTCTAAACTTTCCAAGACAGAGTTATGTGGATCATGTTTCATTTAATCTAATTAGTAAGTCCAGATCTTAAGGTCTACAGAATTTAGTCCACAAGACACTTGTATATGAACTAAAGGAGATTGAGTTTATGTTGATGCTTATCGGATTCATATAAGTTTCTATAAGGAAAGAGTTATCATATATAAGGGATAGAAGGTCTAAAACTTAAGAAGTCATTGACCTAGACTGATTAAGATAGGTTGATCTCCTAAGCAATCCTTACAATTATGACAATCTTCTTAATTGACTAACCCTCTATAAGTTACCTTTATCGATTAGAGTGAGTTACATGATCGATTAACCTAAATCTTAGACACCTTAGCCAACACCATACATGCAAGGATTAATTAGGAGCCTTCTAACACACCTATGTCAATTATCTAGACTTAATAGGCCGATTGGCCCCTTGTTGATTTAAAGACCTTTTATGTTTATTTATTTTTATTTTATTATTGCTTTGCCTTTAATGTAAAATAAGGCTTTTACATAAAAAACACTTGTAAGAAAACATCACTACAAACCTCAATGATATGGATGAATTCTTTATATTGCCATGCATTTAGGATCAATTAATGAATAAGAAATTAAATACATTGTAATGTTTCTATTTTGAAGGTTTTAAGGAAAAAAATACATAAACGATTATTCTATCATATGACACACCAAGAAGTCTAGATGATATTTTGCATAAATAGATTCTCAAGGGATTTAATACTTAGTTGATTATATCTATCAATCACAAAGCCAATTATCAAGTCCCTTCACCCTAGTGATGAAGGGTATAAATAGTTAAATACCAAATAAAAATTAACAAGCTATAGTATGATCATAAACCTAATATAAAGAGTTTATTATAAAAACCTACACAACTAATAACTAAATGAGTTAAATAAAATAATAAGGTCTTCGTGCAATTCAATTCATGCCAAGGACATGCAATGGTGGTACTATTATGTACATGCAATTAAACTGTAAGCTCTACTGCAACTTGCCAAAAAAATGCAAATCTATCTCAATTTTAATTTAATATGAATGAAGAATGCCTCGAAGTAAACTTGATTCTACTTTTCTTTTCTTTATTTTTTTTTTTATTGAATCCTTAAATAACTAGCAAACCAAAAGCATTTAGCTCTACCTTAGATAATAAGGCCTGTAGAAATATGATCCTCATCACTTAGACATTTCTTGATTGAGTTTTTCTCTCAAATAAATTCTATTCTTATCAATCTTTGATTATAGTCAACAAGTAGTCCATTTGATTGTGATTCGATCATTATTTGATTAATGAAAAAATCATAAAGAATTATTTCTTGCAATCAAGATTTGATTGTGATTCGATCATTTTCTTAATGTGAGTCTCATCATATTTGATATTAAAGCGCAACTATGAGTTGGGAGCTACTATTAAGGACTACTTAAATCCTTAGGAGATGCGACGGATGTATATAATTTGTTGTAATTGTTGAGGTTGTTACCTTTGTATTAGTTGAGATAGTAAATTATAGTTGGGTGATTTATGTTATTGTAGTTGTAGTTTTGGTGCATTACATGTTAGAGTAACTTGTTGCATTGTATATGCAATTTAAAGATAACATAATAAGAAAACATCAATACTAGTGTTTCTAGGCATGGTGGAAAAGGTAAAAGGAGACTTAATAAATTTGAACAATAGGTGTGAGAAATATCTAAGTTTACATAATTTGATTGTGCAAAATAATGCATAAGAGGGGGAGTGTCGTTGTTGCTCCTAGACCTAGGGAATATGAATAAAGAGAGGTAGATAGGATGGAAGAAGGTGCTAGAAACAATTTTAATCTTAAGCGTAATAATGAAAGGAATTGTTGAAATCGAAGTTTAGATAACATTATGTTAAAAATTACCCCATTTATTACCTAAAAGAGTCTCTTAATTAGGAAAGATAAAATTGAGAAGGTCTTTGCTTATTGTTATGATGAGCACACTTAAGTGTTGTTATAAGGTATGTTAGATTATAGTAGAAAAACACTATGGTGCAAAGGTTGAAAGATCGAGAGGGAAGTGGTTACTTAGTGTCTTATGAAATGTTATTATAGAAGCAGTTTGCATGTGACTATCACCTTATGGAGATGTTTCTTATGATTCAATCTTTGGAATAGGGAGAAATGATTGTAGAGCACTATATTAAAGAGTTTAAATGCTAATGATGAGATGCAAGGTCATTGAACCTAAAGGATGAACTATTGTTTAGTTTCTCATTTGGCTAAAATATTAGATTGTAATTATAATATAACTCCAGCAATCAAGGTGAAGAGACAGAAAAGATTAACTCCCTTTAAGATACTAGTTATTACTTCTAAATTGGCTCATCCCAATAGTCTTAGAGTTATGGAAGGTTGTAGGATTAAAAGGAATAGTGGTGAACACATACTTAACCAAGCTAAGTTAAAGCTGGTTGAGAAGGTTGATTGGACTAAAGGGTTAAGGGTACTAATCTAGTTGAGTTTTGAGCATTGGAGCTATAGGTAGGTAGTAGGAATGGAAGAGCAACCATATTAAACACTTTAAACGTTTGGGTTATTAACATATTGCATCTTAATATCTAAGTTATAAGGTGATGGTTGTTAGAGGTGGTATGCTTGACTTTGATATAGATAGCTAAAAGAGTATGAGAAAACTTTACAAGATGTAAAAGTAGCTATTAGTACGCTTGACATAAAGGAGGATGGAATTACTAAAGGGAGGTAGATTGACGACTATGATGGTAAGGCATACTTTGATTACGAACCTTTAAAGATGATAAGCAATGAGAATCCTATTCTATAATAGATTTAAGGTGACAAAGATATTAATGCTTTTATTATAGTTGGAAGCAGCTATAATAATATATCAGCTATGAGATAGATGAATATGCATTTTTAAGCTAATATATAGTTAATAATGGAACAAAATTCGAACAGCTTCCAAAAGTAATTTCATTAAACCAAATTTATTTGATGTCTTTAAGTTTTTTCTATCTTAGTGTCATTTGATTAAAACTTTATATTTATTTGTCTAAAATAAGAAAAATATTTCAATAATTCAATTAAATTTAATAGCTCTATTAGGTAGATACACATAATTGCATGTGCTTAAAATTGAACAACTAAGCCTTAAAAGCATAACAAATGATTTTATGGGCATCTTCCTCAAAAAAATGTTAATTCATATTTTATTAAAAATCACATGTAGATTTAAATATGAGATTGAAATTCATTACTTGTCAAATTTGGCAAAAATATAGAGAGCAAAAATAGATATGCTATATGGAAGATAATGCCTACAAAATCCTTTTTCATATGGTTAATTTAGTGTGCTACAATTATTAATTCAATAGTAGACAAGTTATTGGTAATTAGATTAATTAATGGCTTTATTACACAGTTTTTTTGTCACATATTTATTATCCATGTAATTAATAATTATAACATGGAAACAATAATATCATGCATAAGAAAGAAAATATTTTTTTTGCTATTAATAAGGGCTTAAGGCATTTGTTAATATTTCATTAATATTATAAAGAAAGAAAGTAGAAAGACATGTATAGTTGATGCATTTATTGATGGTTGAAACTTGAAAGTTCTCTTGAATTATCCTCTAACTTGGGTTTGGTTTTAGAGCTTGCAAAAGATAATACATGAGTTAAGAGTGTGCCGAAGATGGCTCCAACATGTGCATTTTGAAGCTCAAGTTACTTGGGGGAGGGGGGATGGGTAGGTATGGTCTGAAAGGTGTAGAGAATCTTTTATATCAACATTCTTTTGTATCAATGATCGATAGAGTTTAGAAATAGAGAGAGTGTCAATACATGTGGTTGAGTCTCCATGGTGTAATCCTTATCCATGGAGCCACTTGAATTGCTTTATAAGTTAGAGAGTGCCTTTGAGATTTGGCTACTTAGATGGTCTTTTTTCCTTAGATTGTACCTCCTCCCTCGGGCTATGGGTAGATAGGCAGTAACAACTCTTCCTAAGTAGGATGTATCCTCTAACAAGCTCAAATCCCTTAGATGATGTAAGGATGGTTTAAATTTGGACAATTGGCAATGGATCCCTATTTAGGTAGCATCCCCTTATGCTTCTCTATATTGTCAAGGCATGCCAATGTTAGGTTGTGTTCTTTAAGAGTCTTTTGTCTTATAAGACAAAATGGATATTAGCATAGGCATGTTGATGGACATATTGAACTATACGATCTAAATATGGTAATGTTGAGTGGAACTTGAGAGCAAAAAAGTACATGGCTAGTTAAGATGCATGTGTTATTGGTTTGTTGGTTTGTATAGCCTCAATATGGCCAAATTAAGTAGGAAAAGTGAGGTAGTAAGATATATAGTTGTCAATATGGGCATGTTGTAGCCATGTGTCTTTCAATAAGTCTTCTTTTGTTGTTTTCCTTATCCGCACAAAATAAACCTAAATTTTGTCTAAATGAAAATAATCAAAGGGGGATTAATAGGATTAGAATTAAAGTTGGCTTATGAGAAACTTTCAGTTTAAGAATGGAATTTGATGTTGAGTTATTGTAACTTCCTTGATCAAGTACTAGACATTATTAAGCATTACCTAAGTTAATTATTCGAGGTATGTGATATTGTGTTTGTTGGTTATGCTTACTAGGTTAGAATTATAATTAACCTAACAAATACTTGACCTATAAATCTCTTTACTACTTATGTATGGCTTGGCTTAGGAGACAAAGATGGTAGGATCTTAAGGCACAACTATTGATTGGTATGTGGTGATGTCCCATATATATAATGGGTTTAAGTGAGGTCACGAGTACCCTAATGCTGCTTGAAGGCCTAAATCAAAAATAATTAAATTGGTCAATTGTTTATTTATTTCATTAATTGCTTGTGTTCTAATCATTATGTCGCATGTGTGGTATTTATGTATCAGGCTTAGGCTCGTTCTTTATCTTTTATAGATACATGTGTATGTGATGAGTTTGTTGAGTATGATGAGTTTGGGAATGCCTATTATTTCTATTAGGATGGAGAGACTGGAAACTTTCATTACTACTATGATGATAATGATCAACAAAATTGGCCTGATATTATTTATTAGACTCTTTAATAGTTGTTCATGTGTTGTATTAGAGACAAGATTATAGCTAATATATAATGTCTTTGTTAGTTAAATCTTAGTGGAGGTGGACTTCAATAGCTTTTAGTATGTTGAGTTGATAGGTTTAACTGTGATAGGAGGTAGACTCCACTTTGACTAGTGTTATATTTGTAGTTAAAATGACTCCCTTGTATCTGTTCAAATCTTTAATGTTATTATGTGGAGATAGTAATATTGTAATGATGTTTGGTAATTAAATAGTTATTCTCAGAGATTGTAGTGAGCTTAGAGCCTTAGTATGCCATTAGCTAGTAGTGACATGCAAGAGGTTGTGGCTTGCATTATACACATACCATTTGTTGATGATTGAAAGTTCTAAGCTTATCAGTTTAGCTTGAGTTTGGTCTTAGGGTCTGCAGAGAACATATGAGCTAAGAATGTACTGTAGGTGACTTAAGCACGCGTCTTGCAAGAAAAACTGGACCGAGTACTTAGGAGGGAAAACAACACAAGCTGGAGGCTTTGCGGGTCGAGAAAATATGTTGGGGAGCTAAGGGGCGAAATTGGCATACAATACCATTTAAATATTATAATCAACCAGTCAAAAAAATGATGAAAATAAATTCCTTGACATTTTGAAGTTCATATGATTTTATATTAAAATATTATTTAAGGGCATAATTAATACTCAAAATTGGAGATTGCTGAAAAATGAAAGGACTAATTTTGACTACTAGTCATAGATGGACTAGCCATTATGGATATAAAAATCTTAATATTGTAATTTCATTTTGAGGTACATATATAGAACGGGCAAATTAGGTTATTATGGTATGTACTCACCATTATGTACAGTCATGTGATTCATATATTTTGAACAAATTAGGTTATTGTAATATAGGTGTACAGCCATGTTATGTATGTATTAAAATTTAAGTGTATCATTGGAGAGCTTGCTATCTATAGTTCAAAAACAAATTAATAATGTTATATATCAAGAGAAATAAATTTTAACAAATTTGTACACTATAATAACTTTATAGGAAGTGGACTTGTTAAGTATTGCTAAAAATAAGTAGGGAAAAATAATGAGTTAATTCAAAATTAAAAGAACACAAGGTTGATAATTTATTGAGTTGTCTTATATTGAAGTGCACAATGATGTAAGGTATTTTTAAAGGATTTGGATTCTCTCCATTTACTCTTTTTTTAGTTTCTTTCAATTTCTCCTCTTAAGATGTCACATATTGTATCAAACTATCTTTATTGTCGTACATTTAAAAGGATTTAACTGATTTTATAAGGACTTTGATCAAAATGATGAGATGGAAATATGTAGTAGGCGAGGATATTTGCTTAAGTCCAACTACAATCCAGAGAAAAAGGTCCTTTTAAAAGGAAATTTTGTTTTTTTGCCAAAAAAAAAAAATTTATTAAATCAACTCCAAGTTTTGATCGTTCATTGACCGAAGCATAGCTAAATCCACTGATAGACGATCCGACAAAGGGAAAGGTGGGGCATGACCCAAGTGACACACATTCAACCCCTTTTTGCCTTGCGACGTAACCCAATCTGCACAGTAATTCGCTTTTCTACTAACTTGACTCAAAACAACAAAAGAAAAATCGTGAAAAAAGGAGTAAAAGTCTTTAACTAAAGGATCTAAAAACCAGCAATAGGTAGAATTTTTAAGAGCAGCCACAGCCACCGAGGAATCCAACTCCAAAGTAATGTTGCGCCATGACTTCAATTTTGCAAAAGCCATACCTTCAACAGCAGCTAAGACCTCACCTTCCTCCACACTATTAACTCTAGCATTTAGACTCAATCCAGCTAGAAGTTTTCCCGTATGATTTCGAGCAATGATACCCAGACCTGCCAATCCCGTATTCTTATCCCAAGCGCGGTCAGCGTTGATTTTCACCACTCCTACCGTTGGCGGCTTCCAAGCTTCTCGAGGGGTTGTTCTTTTTGGATGGATGTGAGACTCAAGAGAACTATGCTTGCTGCGTAAGTACTCCTCACAATGTGCTTTTATGCATTGAATTGCCACATGTGGATTTGTAATTGTTTCCGCAAACACAGCTTCACACCGCAATTTCCATATATACCAAATACATTTAAATAATTTCTGCATATTTTCCATATATCCAGAACAGTTCTGCTTGAAATAAGAACACGTCTCACACACCCAACGCTCCCAACTTGTGATCATTTCTTCGTCAATTTTTAGCCCTGTGACCCCAAACCACACCGCCTTAACCTACTCATAACAGAAATAAGTGCCCAGTAGTTTCTTCAGCAAATAGGATCAGCTTTGATACGTCTGGCAAATAGATTACTATTCGTACTTAGAGCTTTATTACGATTCTTCCAAATCAAATGTTTATGCTTGGGTAGACAATCGACAGCCCAGATAGACTTCCACAAATGAAATTATGAATATGCTAAAATAAGATGTCCAATTCGAGTCATACTTATTTGTTTTCATTATTAAAATAATGGATAAAGTTGGAATGAAAAGAAAAAAATATTTTAGTTTCCACAAAATTAGGAATTGTTTTAATATTCTTAGGGAAAGTGATGCATCCGAAACACTTTTTAAGGGTTAAAATATAAACTATTTATACCGTCCGATAATGATTATATATTTTACCCAAAAAAAAAAAAAAGTCTGATCAATATCTTCCTATTTTTACGCTGAAAAAAAGGAATACCGGAGGACTAATAAAGATAGGTCCACTACTAAACCTAGAAATATATAGCTTGGACGTGAAGGTATTACCGCAGCAGATATGTAAAACCTAAACAGAGTCATAGTGAAACGAAATGAAACCAAAATCATTATGAGATTTAGAACAGCGATTTTGATTAACGGTGTCGTTAATCACCCTCCATTAGCTCAGTCTCCAATCCCTTCAGCTTCGAGTTCAGATTCGGAATTTTATCTTGCGATGTTCGTATTCTTATGTATACTCCTAAGTCCAGGTATTATTCCCTTCATAGTTTTTGTTTTAAGAAACGTCATTGTAGCTTTACGGAAAGTCATTGCAATACCCCTAACGATTTTCCGCCGGAGAGAAGGGCAGCAACGACCTTTAACTAGGGGACTACCGGCCAGGGCAACGCCAACACGTGGACGCGTGGGCGCTACACCAACAGGTTTGCGCAGTGCAGCGCCGCAAGTACCTAGGCCGTCGAGCACGACTAGTGTCAAGGACCAATATCACAAGTATTTTATGTTCAGATGATTTCAAGGGTGGAGAAATGTGTCGGGTGCTACCAGGTTGTAATCACAAGTATCATCGGAAGTCTGTCGATAATTGGCTTTTGCGAGACGAACATCGTCCTCTCTGTCGTAATTTTGTACATGGCGGTGCACTTCCGAATACTACTACTGAGACACGGACCAATATTGTTTGTATTTCCATTCCCTCGATGATTATTTGTTTTCAAGATTGTTTAAATTATTAAAATATCCTACATCATTGATGTGTTTTTTTTTTTTTAATGATTCCAGTTATTGCCTATGTAAAATAAAATTCGATGGGAATCGAGAGAATGGAAATAAAGAAATCCTTTCCCTTTCTACTATTAATGCTAATAAGAGATTTATTTCTCTATCACACCATAGAAGTTATTAATTACCTTTCCTTTGCTATAATCCTGTTGAAAAAAATAATAATTTTGAGTTAATTATACAACACTGCATAGGTTATCATTCTATATTACTTCTATTTTTCATTACATAATTGATTGCTCAAGCCTTTTTTTTATTTTGCTAAAATATGTCAGTTTTCTTTTCTCACTTACAAAATAGAAAATGTATAAGATCTACTTCTCCAGTATGTTCGTGTATACTTTTAAGCTCCTTTTATGAAATTGGAAAAAATAATAATACAAATAGAAAAGACTCTGGAACCTATGTTATAATAAAACTTAAAAATAACATTAATACGTAAAGTGAAAAAATGCGTTAATCAGAAAAAAGTAATATAAGTATACAAAACCATATGTAATATATAGTTTACCCTTTTATTTTCTGCAATTTTATTCTTTTTCTAAGAATGGGTATTTTCATGTATAGTTTGTTTGATATTTAATTGCATATATAAATTTTGTCACGTCCCAAATCCAATAAATACCAAAGATAAGTAAGGCATCTAAAACCTAACACATCTTATGTTTTATATCTAAACATAAGAGTATATTTAAACATATTTTTACAGTACACCTGTTAAGTCTCAAACATAACCTGTTGATTTCAAAAAACATATTAAAAAAATAACTTTTCAAAAAATTTAAAGATCCCCAACAAAACGCCCTATATTTTCCTCATCTTTTTGGTCTAAGCTAGCTTATCTTTGCCCCTATCCTATACATGTAAACTATAAGCCAATAAGTTCTAATGACCTATGAGATCTATTCCTTCTTATTATTATGAACCAAAAAAATAGATCAAAACATGGTTGTCAACTATTAGTATGCTATGTATGAACAATCAATATGAACGCAAAGATCGCACATTAGTCTACTAGTAACCGATGTGAAGTTAAGGATATAAGCCCCTCCTTAACTCGAGTTAGGGATAGCCATCCAAGCTCAGGTATCTACTCTTGACAGAAAGCATACTTATCTTGATCCAATATTTGGGCTCCTCATCTTTCTTATAATCCTCCTTGATAGTTATTAGTTTCTCGAATCCTTCCCCAACTCAACATCTCCAGATCTTTCTATAGGACAGAAAAGGACAAGCATAGGCTCCACCTACCCTATGCCATGACTACTAAAGAGAGTTTGGGGGGGGGGGGGGGGAGTGTGATTTTATGTCAACTTAGCAGGTTAACTAGTTATGAGTGATCAAACAATTCCTCTAGAATACAAAAGAAACAACAACATCGAAATGATGCAGCACATCAGCACAATACAACAAGTAAACATATAATAATAAGTCCTTGGGTACTCATAGGTTCATGGCTTAGTTGTCAAAATATCCTTTTGGAAGCTCGTCAAAATCTGGATAATTACTTATCAAAATAAATCGCTTAATATAGCTACCCAAAATTCCTATTTCCATGTTGAAAATAAATAGCTTATCTTAATGGTAAAATTATTGATATTTCGGTTTAAATCGTGTTTACTTAATGAAAGCATGTTCGAAAATGGTTTTTTTACTGGTTTTCTTAAATTCTCTAAAAATTATATGAAAAAGTGCCTGAAAATATAAAATTGGTTATAAAATATACTTACCTTTGAAGTTTGGTGAATTTCCAATACTTCTAGATATTTTTAGAATAACAAGAACTATTTGTATAATAAAATAACAATATATATATACATATGTATATTTTCCCTTATCTAACGTTGGTGTCTCCTATCTACGACCTATTGGAGTTTATTTTCCAAAATTTTCCTCCATGCCCTTGTTGACTAGTTTTGCTTATATATTAAAGGATGGCGGTGGGATTTATGTCAAAATAAAGTGGTAATGGTGGTTATGAAATTACTTCATGGAGAAGTATATCCATTGTAGCTATAAATTGATAATTATCTAAATTTGATTTGATTTTTCATGACTCTTTGAATATAATTTTATGTAGATTTATAATTCATAGAATTATATAATATATTTCAAAAATAGCAGAGCACCACTTTATACATCAAATCTCAATTCTTTGTTTTAAGTGTAATTAAGATTTAACCAGATAAACTTTAGTTAATGAGGAAAATAGTGACAAATATAACTTGTTATAAAAATCTAATTTCATATGGTTGTTTCCTCTAATTTTCTTGGGGTATTATATTAGAAATTGGTGTTATTTGGAAGAAATTCTTAATAACCCTAAATTTTGATCGTAGGGGTTTTGATAAGGTTTAGGTTTATCTAGTCTTTTAGGTACAAACTTGTATAGAAGGATGGGGTTTAAAGGTTCAACATTTGAATTTTGGTTTAATTTACTCCCGTCTAAATAACAGGGTATTACAAATTTGGTAATTGGAATCTGTTTTTGCCTAATAATAATAATTAAGAAAATTAAAAATCATGTTTGAAAGTTTCATGTATATAAAATATAAATAGAGATTCTTAGTGAAATTTGATTTATCACTATAAATTTTGCAACTTAAAAAGAAATGATCCGAAACTTGATTAACCCAAAAAAAAAAAAAAGAAAAGGAAATTAATGCATATATTTTCTATATTATAAGTCTACATTAGATCAATCTATAGCATATGCTCTTGAAGCAGAAAAGAAGATTTGTGGAAAAAAAAAAATCTAAACATGATTATTATTATCTTTTACATAAATAGACTTAGTTGTTTATTTTTAGGATTTTTAGTCAAATAGGTATCTTGCTTGAAGATTTCAAATATTTCAATTTTATTAAGACTTAGTATCCTAAAATATTGAGTCTTTGTAGTTGTAATTGATTGGAAAGAATTATTTTATGAAGTGGGATGATTCCTTTTCTTCTTCATTGATCATCATACCACAAAATACTCATTATGTGGTGTGAAGCCATACAATTCATATATAGTGTAATGCCATCATTTAAATCTAATGATGTGAGACTATTAGATATATCTTTTTAAAGGTTTAATTTTCTTTCATTAAAAAAAAAAGAAAGATTTTTTTTTATTTTATAGTATTCTTAGTATTCTTGTCATAGTTATTATTTAAATTAGTTTTTTTATTGATTTTCGTGCTTTTGAAAATTCTCCATTCCTTTTATAATTTTCATTTTGTTGTCTTACATCAGATTTAGTATCAAGGCTTACTCTTAGCTTTCCTCTTAGAGCCTAAATTTGGTGTTCATTCTTTGGGGAAAAAAACTTTTTCCTTTCCTTTTGTTCCTTATAAGAAAAAATGTTAGAAATGAAAAAAAAAAAAAAGCAAATAGTGAAGAGACTTAATTAGCGAAATTTATATTATTAAGATACTTAAGCAACTAAACTCTAAAGTGGACAAAATAAATGTTGTAGCAAATAATTTTAGTCATCAGCTCTTATTTATTGATCGCTGCCTTGATGCCTTATGAATTCCTAAATTGCCTACTAGTCATAAGAAAAATGTCATAACTCAAGTCTCACATATTATCCAAGAAAGTGACATGGTACATGATGTTGATAGTGGATTTTTGCTTAAGATGAAACACTCATGTTAAAGTAATAATAATAATTTAAATAATAAAATTTATTTAGGTCATGTCATTATAAAAAGCATCGCTAGTAAAGGAAAATTTTCAATTTATAAATCTTAATGTAATTTCAATCTTATTTAAATTTTGTCTTATAGAATAAATGTCTAAATTAGGATTTTTTATAATATTTTTTAGTAACTCTTATTATATGTAATCATAAAAGGGGCAATTTTATTTTAAAAATAAAGCATATATTTTTATTATTACACTATATCTTTCTATATTTTAATCTTTATCCTATTTTCTTAATATTCTTTAATCTTTTATTTTCATTTTAATTATAATTTATTTTTCCTCAATTTCCTTAAACTCACCCCTCTAAAGTTTAGAATAATCTAAACCTTAGCCAATTCTTTTTTTTTTCTTAATTTCTTTCTCCATGCAATCTTCTTTTCTTTTCTCACTCAGCTCACACACTCTCTCCTTCTCTCATCCTCTCCCTCTCAACCGAACCCCATACCTTCATCATTACCCTTACTCTCTCACCATCTCTTATCCTTTTACTCTCATTAGACCTCTCTCTCTCGTGTTGTCTTTTCATTTTAGACCCCACCCCTTACTTTCTTCCTCTTTTCATTTCCCTTTATTTCGCCGCCATCCTTTTTCTCTTCGCTAAACCCCCCAATTCCCCACAATCTATTATCTCACTTTCTCTCTCGCTGTCTTAACTTCACCAAACCCCACCCCATCCTTACCCTCTTGTCTCTCATTTCTTCTTCAAACAACTTTCTATAACTATAATTTCACACATTCTGAGCTTATTCTAGTAAAGTTATTTGTCACTAATTTTTTGAGATATTGTAAAACAAAGTGTAATTCCAAATTTATATTTTTTCTAGTAGGTTTACTATTTGGCAACAATTTTGTGTTAAAAAGGTACTCTTGTTTCGGATATATATCTTGCAAGTCGACTTAATTGCTTTTTTGATATTGTGTACGTATCATATTATTTTTATTTTCCTTTATTATTGTAAAAAGTAATTATTTTGCTAGTAAATAGATTTTTATTATAAATTATGTTATATGCTATATTGAACTATTATTTTATATATAAGTTCTCTATTATAAATTACACTACGTATTGTATTATTATATGTATGTATAGATGTTGTATTGGGTTACTATTTTTTGTTAGATGTAGAGTTATGTTGATACTTGCATCATATATATACTGTTTTAATTATTGGTTTAGCTTAAGGTGATTTCATTATTTTATGTTATTCCTTGAAATTATTATTGATATTATTATTATTATTATTATGGTATTAATAGTATAGTATGTCTATTTTAGTTTTCAATTACTAAATGCTTTTCTCTTACGTATTTATATGAATTCTAAGGTTATTTAATAATATACATTTTCTTTTTATTATATTGGTTATTAAGCTATATATTTTAATACCCTCATTATATGTTTACTTGTTATTTCTTTTCCATATACCTTTACGATATGAGTAAATAAACAGTATTATATTAATATGTTAACCTTTTTGTTCTATTATATATATTATATTAAATTTCAATTTCTATCTAGACTTATGAATCGGCTCGATTAATTTAACTAGAACATTTCAATTGATAAGTTTATGTATTAACAAGTAACAAATTAATAAAGGTCCACACGTAACTTTTAGATAGAACTTAATTATTGATTATCTAAAGGTTAATGGATATACTTGTTTGTAATTTCAACAGATTAGTGCTAGGTATTAAGTTCCTACCTTGTTGAGTGGTTTGGTTAGTTTCATATGGGACTTGTAAGTTCAGAGTTTCTATTAGCTGTTATGGAGCAATCTTAGGTACGTGGTGCTTGGTTGTACTTGCATTAGATAGGATTTAGTAATCAAACCAGACTAATTTATATTAGGCCGAATTAATTTGATTGCTAGTTACACTTGACCTGCTCGCTCTTGGGGACCATAACGGTAGATCCCTAGAGGAGCAACCGCTGATCATATGTGAGGATTTCCTAGTAGACTCGTATATGAGATGACACAACCAAAATACTTGGTTTCTAAGCTTTAGGCTCTAGGCTCTAGGCTCTAAGCTTTAAGAGTAAAGAACTTAAAGAAAAACTTATATTATATCTACCTATGTATATAGACAAGGATTATGGTATGGTGGGTTTATTAGTACCCTATTGTTGATTGCTGGTTTAAATTAAAAATAATTGAACTACTGTTTGCTTATATTATACTACAATTGCATTATATACTTGTGAATGTTTTAGGCATAGCATCTGTATGTATTTATGCACCTGTACTAGGCTTTAGCTCATTCTTTTGTTTTTACAACTACAGGTCAATTCGATAAATTTACAATAAGAATAGAAATTGCTATCATCAGGTATGAGAAAGAGAGGAGATTAGTTTTGTATGTAGTAGAAGATTGGGATCTGATTATTTAGTATGTTTGTAGTTAAAGTGACTCACTTGTGAGTCACTCGAATTAATGTATTTGGAGGATTATTGTTTTGTATCTGATAAGCTGTTGTTAGAAGTGATTTCGGAGATTGTAGTTGATTTTAGAGCCTCAAAGTGTCCTTGAAATGTCGGGACATGTGATTGGTTATGGCACCCTTAAGTTCTAGGGAGTTACAACTTAGATGGTATTAAAGCTTAGGTTGTTTGATCCCTAAGAAGTTTAGGTTTATAGACCCTAAATAAATTTGAAGCTTATGGATCATAAGGAAGCTTAGGTTTGATAACCACTAAGAAGATAAACTCAACGGATGCTTGAATAGCTAAGTTGGTGAAACCTAGAAACAGTTAGGTTAAAAGATCATAAAGTGACTTAGGAGGTGAATCATAGGAGGACCTAAGTTAATGATAGCTAGCAACTTAAGATGATTGATCATAAATATGCTTAGGTTGGTTGATCCTAGAGGGCTTAGGAAATTTATTAGAGTGGCGCAACAGAAGCATGGTGAGCAATTAAGAGAACTAAGTAGAATATGGGTCTGATCTGAAAGTAAACGAGAAACTACCTTAGTTCATATCTTCTTAAGTTTGATTTTCATCCGATATCCTTAAAACATTTAAATTAAGATTCATAAGATTAAGAATAGATGTAAAAATATTTAGGGGGAAACTTGATAAAAATTACCCTAAAGAGACTTATGCTTACGTAGCCCATATAAATAGATACAGTTAGTAGAATAACTTAACAAGCACCTATGCATAATCCATACAAACTTGAGACAACTCACCAAACCTTACAAGGTGAGTAATAACTCATAAGAAATGGAATGAGGAATAAAAGGTTAATTTAGGAAACAAGATTTAAAAGATTAAAGAAGGCTTAACAAAAAAATGTCTATAACGAGACAAATGAATGAGTCCTTTTTATGCCACAGCATGGCATGTTGGTTTTGTATGAGTCAGTAAAGGTTGTGTCATGTTTGTTTGTTTGAGTCAATTCAATCAATCTAAGTCAAGTTAAGTGTCAGTTAACTTCGGTCAGTCGAGTCATTATTAAGCTAACATTCATTAACCCCATTATATGTGTGCTTATGTTAAGTTGCAAAGAGTATAAACATTTTAGTATTAATTGAAAATATTTGACCGATAGTGGTAACTAAAAGTTGATAGATAGTAGATGTAAATATATCTAGTGTTTCTTTTAGTAGAAACTTCGATGATGAAATTTTTTTAAGAGGGGAAGAATGAAACACTCCATTCAAAGTAATAAAAATAATTTAAGTAATAAAATTTATTTAAGTCATGTCATTATAAAAAGCATTGCAAGTAAAGGAAAATTTTCAATTTATAAATCTTAGTGTAATTTCAAGATTATGTAAATTTTGTCTTATAGCATAGATTTCTTATTTTCGATAATATTTTTTCAGTAACTCTTATTATATGTAATCATAAATGAGATAATTTTATTTTACAAATAAAGTATATATTTTTATTATTACGCTATATTTTTCTATATTTTAATCCTTATCCTATTTTCTTAACATGCTTTAATCTTTTATTTTCATTTTAATTATAGTTTTTTTTTTTCCATTCCTTAGACTCACCACTCTAGATTCTAGAATACAATAGAATATTTTAAACCCTACCCTATTTTTTTTATTTTTTTCATTTCTTTCTCCATTGCAATCTTCTTTTCTTCTCTCACTCGGCTCACTCTCTCTTTGCTTCTCTCATCCTCTCCCTCTTGACTGGACCCTATACCCTCATCATTACCCTTACTCTCTCATCCTCTCACACTCGCCAGACCTCTCTCTCTCTCTCACTACCTTTTCATTTTAGACCCTACATCCCCATCATTACCCTTACTCTCTCATCGCCTCTCATCCTCTCACTCTCACCAGACCTCTATCTCTCTCTTTCGTTGCCTTTTCATTTCGGACCATACCCCCCTTACTCTCCTCATCTTCATTTCCTTCTCTCTCCGTCACCCTCTCTCGCATCGTCATCCTCTTCGCTAGACCCCCCAATTCCCCTCAGTCTCTTATCTCACTTTCTCTCTCGTTATCATAACTTCACCAAAACCTACCCCATCTTTACCCTTTTGGCTCTCATTTCTTCGCTAGGCAACTTTCCACAACTATAATTTCATGCATTCTGAGCTTATTCTAGTAAGTTATTTGTCACTAATTGTTTTGGGTATTGTAAAATAAAGTATAATTCCCTATTTATTTATTTTCTAATAGGTTTACTATCCAACGATGATTCCTTGTTCATTGGGTACTCTTGTTTTGGATATATATCCTATGAGTCAACTCAATCACCTTTTTGGTATTATGTATGTATCATATTATTTTTATTTTCCTCTATTATTGTAAAAAGTAATTATTTTCTAATAAATAGATTTCTATTATAAATTATGTTATATGTTATATTGTACTATTATTATATATAAAAGTTTTTTATTATAAATTACGCCATTTATTGTATTATTGTATATATATAGATGTGGTGTCAAGTTACTGTTTTCTATTAGATGTGGAGTTATGTTAATACTTGTATCATATATGTACTATTTTAATTATTGGTTTAGCTTATGGTGATTCCATTCTTTTATGTTATATCTTGAAATTATTTTTGATGATATTATTATTATATTAATGTTATTACTATTATAATTATTATTATTATTATTTAATATATGGTATTAATAGTGTGGTATGCCTGTTTTAGCTTTCAATTAGTAAATGTTTTTCTTTTACTTATTTATATGAATTCTAGTGTTATTTAATAATATACGTTTTCTTTTTATTATTTTAGTTATTAAGCTATATATTTTAATACCATCATTACTAAGCTAGAATACTAAATTTCTAGACTCTAGACATTAGGTTTTGGGTGTGAAGGACTTAAAGGAAAAATTATACTATGTCCACCTAGATATGTGGGTAAGGATTATGGTGTAACGGGGTCATGAGTACCTCTTTGTTGATTGTTGGTCTAAATTAAAGATAATTGAACTATTGTTTGCTTATATTCTGCTATAATTACATTATATGCATGTGAATGTTTTGGGCTTGGCATCCGTGTGTGTTTATGCACTCATAGTAGGCTCCGGCTCATTCTTCCATTTTTACAGCTGCAGGTCAATTTGATAAATTTACAACAAGAATATAAATTGCTATCATCGGGTTATGAAAGAGAAGCGATTAGTTTTATATGTTATAGAAGATCAGGATTTGATTATTTAGTATGTTTGTAATTAACGTGACTTGCCTATGAGTTACTTGAATTGATGTATTTGAAGAATTATTGTTTTGTACCTAATAAGCAATTAATAGAAGTGATTTTAGATATTATAGTTTATTTTAGAGCCTTAAAGTGTTCCTGAAATACAAGGACACCAAGCAGGTAATGGCGCTCTTAAGTTCTAAGGCATTATAGCTTAGATGGTATCAAACTTAGGTTGTTTGATCACCAAGAAGTTTAGGTTTGTAGACCTTAAATAAATTTTATGATTATGGATCATAGAGAAGCTTAGGTTTGATAACCACTGAGGAGATGAACTCAACGAATGCTTAAATAGCTACATTAGTGAAATCTAAAAACCGTTAGGCAGGAAGATCATAAAGTGACTTAGGAGGTGAATCATAGGAAGACCTAGGTTGATGATAGCTAGCAACTTAGGATGATTGATCATAGATATGCTGAGGTTAATCATTCCTAAAAGGCTTAGGAAATTGATTAGAGTAGCATGACGGAAGTGTAGTGAGAAATTGAGGGAATTAGGCAGAATATGGGTCCGCTATGAAAGTGAATGAGAAGCTACCTTAGTTCTTTACTTCCTAGGTTTAATTTTCATTCGATATCCTTAAAACATCTAAATTAAGATTCATAAGATTAAGAATAGATGTAAAAATATTTAGAGAGAAACTTGATAAAAATCACCTAAAGAGATGTATCTTTATGCTTATGTAACCTGTATAAATAGATATAGTTGGTAGATTAACATAACAAGCACCTATGCACAATCCATACAAACTCGAGACAACTCACCAAACCTTACACGATAAGTAGTAACACATAAGAAATGTAATGAGGAATAACAGGTTAATTTAGGAAATAGGATTTAAAAGATTAGAGGAGGCTTAACATATGAATGCTTATAACAGGACAGATGGATGATTCCTTTTTTTTGCCATAGCATGACATGTTGGTTGTATGAGTTGGTAAAGGTTGTGTTATGTTTGTTAGTCTGAGTTAAGTTAGTCATTCTAAGTCAAGTCAAGTGTCAATCGAGTCAATATTAAGTTGACATTCATTGGCTCCGTTAAATGTGTACTTATGTTGAGTTATAAGGAGTATAAACATTTTAGTACTAATTGAAAATATTTGATCAATAAGATGATTGAAAGTTGATAGATAGAAGACGCAAATATTTCAAGCATTTTTTTAGTGGAAACTTTGAGGATGAATTTTTTTTTTTTTAAGGGGGGAAGAATGAAACACTCCAGTTAAAGTAATAATAATAATTTAAGTAATAAAATTTATTTAAATCATATCATTATAAAAAGCATTGCTTGTAAAGGAAAATTTTCAATTTATAAATCTCAGTGTAATTTCAAGCTTATTTAAATTTTGTCTTATAGATTAGATATCTAAATTAAGGTTTTCGTTATAATTTTTTCAGTAGCTCTTATTATATGCAATCATCAATAGGATAATTTTTTTTTACAAATAAAGTATATATTCTTTTATTTTCATTTTAATTATATTTTATTTTCCCCTAATTTCCTTAAATCGACCACTCTAGATTCTAGAATACACTAGAATATTCTAAACCTTACCCTATTTTTATTTTTTATTTTTTCATTTCTTTCTCTGCCACAATCTTCTTTTCTTCTCTCTCTTGGTACATTGTCTCTCTCCTTCTCAAACAGACCCATTCCCCCAATATTACCCTTACTCTCTCACCATCTCTTATCCTCTTACTCATTCTAAATCTCTCTCTCTCTTTGGCTACCATTTCATTTCGAACCTCGTACCCTTATCATTATTGATATAAGCAAGTGTACCTATCAGTTTATAATATAGTAGATTAAGTTCACGTGTTGATCCCTTAGGAATTTTGACTACTAATACTCACTAGATTTCTATAATCTAACCGGTAGTTTAAATTTCAAGAAATCTAAAGAAGTAAATCTAAATTACTGTTAAAACTAAATTAAAGAGTAACTAAAATGAAATTCAAGCACTAGCAAGAAAGCAATTCATTTAATTCAATATTCGATATTGTACCTAAATTTTGTTTTCCTTAAATTTAACATGTGATTTTCCTAAAGATAATTTAATTTAGTCTTTAATCTTTCTTGACTTGAAGAATCAGTTAGTAGAGTTAACCACTTTCTTAAGCCAATTAACTCTAATTCTAGAATCTCCTATTAGAATCTCCATTTAGAATCTCTTCTTAATAGCATGACCTAAGATTGTATTATTGAACAATAAATTCTCTTTGATTAAAATTAAAATCCGGAAGAATCTTGTAAATTATCTCGAATCTTGTAATAATTCTTATCGCCTAAATCTAATCTTATAAGAAATCTCTTGATTTTTTTATAAGATATCAAACTCGAGATTACTATTCACGAAAATAATAACCTAAATCATGAAGCAACACATAGTTAAATCAAGAAATCATTAAAGAACTAAATTAATCAAGCAATTATAGTTTCACATGAATGAATCTAGGTTTCACGAAACCTATATACCAAGATTCCACTCACTACACATCCTAAAATAGAAATCTAAAATCAAAGTGTAGAAAATAACAAAAAGAATCATCATCAAATCTAAAAAAAAATTAAATCTTTAAGTCTTCATTTCTCTTCACTTTCTTGGTTGTTCTTGGCTTTAGAAACTCTCTCAAAGTCATGCCAAAAAGTTCTCCTCAATAAACCCTAACAAGACTTTATATATGAAGAATTAAAAAATTAAGTTGACTAGAAAAGATACCACCAGGGACACAGTTGTGTCTTTCGGTTGTGTCATATTCTGTGCTTCACGTTTATCTTTTTTTTTTTTTATTAAACCTAGAAACAACACAATCGACAACATGATCATATCTTTTAGTCATGTCATAGGCTGTAACAGATGAAAATCAGCTTCAAATTCGCTTGGAAACGACACAATCGTGTCATTTAGCTATGTTGATCTTCAAACTTTCATAACTTGCTCATTTTAGCTCCAATTTACGTAAAATTCGTTACTATCTTCTCGTTTTCTCACATAGATTATTTCAAAACCTAGAAAACAAATTTTTCTCAATTAATTATTATTATCTAAAAATAAACTCAAATATCAAGGAAAATCATTAAAAATCACTCAATAAAATATGTGCAATTAGGAACTCATCAAACTTCCCCACACTTAAGCATTTGCTTGTCTTCAAGCAAATAAAATAGAGAAGAATCAGGACAAGAATTCTTAAGTTAAAACTATTACTACCTAGGAAACGGGTTAACAATTACACTTAACCCTAAAAAATTCAACTTGCAAATCTAATCAATTTTCTTTAAATAACTTCCTTAACTCTTATACTTAATCTTTTTTCTAATGTCCAAAGGACATAAAGCACTAGAGTTCACAAGCTAATCTATGTAAATTAAAGTTTAACCTAATCATTTAATTAAGGATTCCGTACTAAAGATTATATTTAACATCTCACCAATTAAGAAAGAGTTATAAAAATTTTAACCCTACTTAGCTAGAATGTATACAACCCTCTCTTCATTCTCGCTAAGCGCTATAATTTAGAGTAAACACATATTACATCCACTCATCCTTTGATCTTCTCCTTAGTTCATGCTTTAGCTGGAAGGCTTCAAATTCACTAAATTTATGTTATTAATTAAGCACATTATTTAAGGACAATTGTATTAGCAATGGGAAAGGATCTCACTCTTCTGAGGGACCAAGACCGATCTATACCAACATAACCCTCATATTGGTAACGGGAAATAACCTTGCTCTTCTGAGAAACTAAAGCCGATCCATACCAATTTATTTTTTCAGTTTATTTTGGCATTGGTAGTAGAATCCAACCTCGCTCTTTTGAGGGACCAAGGTGAATTCTTACCAATTTTGCCCTTTTTTTTATGTTTGTTACTTTCCACCTCCAACCATTTCATTTTTTCTAGGGTTTCTCAAAAGATAAATTTCATTTATTTATTTATTTACTAAGGATTATAGGGCTCTAAAGTCATCTAAGAGAAAAATATACATAAAAGCAAGCTTCGAAAATAATCATGACTAACTCCTAACTAGTGATATTGCTTTAATCTTAAGTTTTAAAATCCTAGGCTAAATAATCTTTAACTTTACTTCACAAAGATTTCACCTATCAACTCTGGCATCGTGTAAATCAAACATTAAAGATCAAGTATTCATATTACATTCAACTCAATGGAAGTTGCCAATTTCCGAATAATTGCAAGTTAATAAAACAATAAAATTGAGTTAAATGCAAAAAAAAAATTGGTCTCCTAAGAAGCAAAAGTTTCTACAAATTTCTACATCCTCTTCCCCACACTTAAAATTGTACATTGTCCTCAATGTACGAATCAAGTCATACAATGGAAACAATATCAATAAAAACAACCATGGTTAAGACAATATAAAAGTGAGAAAGAAAAACTGATACTCCCCTGAAAATTTGAGTAACATGAATACACAAAAGCCATAAGTGATGAAGTAACCATGCGAAATTGGCAAATGCAAAACCGAACATGTCCATGTAAAAGCTTCAACCTTCGGTTCCAGCATGAATAAATGACCAGCACTGTCATTCCATCAAAACAACAAAAAGAAAACATGAAAGAGAAAAGCAAAACAAAGAAAAACAAAAGTAAATCCTAAAGTAAAACGCGATGAGAAAGTCTAGAAAAGTAATCCAACCTTACGTACTTAAGTACATCCTAGTCAATCAAAAAGGAAAAGATAAATGGCTGCACCCCCTTAGTCATCATCCATGAAATCGTCATCATTTTCCTAAAAATCCGGATCTTCATCATCGACTTCCTTAGCTGAACTCTCCACTTAGCTACCTTCTTCCTTAAAGCTTTCTTCTTCAGCCTATTCCTTGCCATCTAACTCTTGGGTAGCATCATCTTCTGAAGATGAGGAGACATCAGCATAAAAAACATTAGGAATCTTCAAGTTGTTCATGCCAGCCACCTTACAAAAGAATCATAGAAGGCAATTTTGCTTAACTATGACCTTGGTCATCTTAGACTCCAATTTAGTTTGCTTAATACTCATATCTTCTAACATTTTTTCAATCCTATCAAGCTGGGTGCTCGACCCTTGACTTGCACTAGAACTTGCTCTTGCATGCCTTTCGAGTGCACCTAAGTTCATATGCATGTTTTTAAACGTCTCTTTCCTTATAGGATTCATTTTCCAAACCAGAGTCATGTCAAGTAATCTTCTTGCCAAAACTCCCATTACACGAGCTAATAAAGTGACATAAGGTCCATAACATATTTGCCCATACGCATGAATACTGGTTACTTGCTTCAATAGGTAATTGGCTAACAACATAGCAACATTAACAAGGCACTTCTCAATCATGCTATAAAGAGCCAACAACTCAAGTTTACCGACTACTCCCGTGCTCTTCCCTCGTCTCGCAATTGTATGAGATATCAACTAGTGAATTATGTGGTACTCGGGACATCGTAAGCAAGATGCTTTACTGGACTTAGCTTGGTAGGGTCTTCCACTAGCAATGCCTTGCCAAACGTAAACAGGAAAACTCCACGAGGTAATTTAATTGGAAGCCAAAGAAACTCTTCAGTACATACATACTCTTCTAAATATAAGCCTAAATAAGCTCCAAATGCAGCAATTGTCATTGAATACGAGCGATTGTTCATCCAAAAATGTATTTTCCTTTGCAGCCCAAAGCTATTTGAAGGCTTGTCCATTTGATATGTGCAAAGGAACTCTAATGTGAGCTCATAGTAAACAGGAGCTTGGCATGTGAATAAGTGTTCCCATGGCTCAATGGAAACCATGTCTTGAATTTGTTCAAGTAAGTTAAGTTCCTCAATAACATCCTAATCAAGATATAATGTTTCCCCTAATGTACATGATTGGAGATGTCTAAATTGATCTCGAACAACTTTTGAGGTAAAATGCAAAATCGGATAAATAGGAGGATCGATGGCAGCTAGTAGGTTCGGAGATGGCGGCAGGTGAGATGAAGATGAAGCAAGCTCTTTGCCTTTGCGCCTCACATCCAACTTTTGCTTTAGTGCCATTTTCTATAAGAGAAAGAAGGAAATTAATACTTAAGAAATGGATACCAATGCTTCCCCCATACTTAGACTAACAAATAATGTATTAGCTAAGTACAATTGTGGAAGAAAACACAAGAAAACTCATTTAGGCATTTTATCAACCACATGGTGGGCATGCTATTTTCTTTGAGAATTTGAAGGGATTCTTTCATATTCACATAAACCCATATTACACAAAGAGATGTAAACATGTCGAATTGATGATTTGTATGTTTTCTAATCACTCAAAGTACAAGATCTCACCATCAATTCAAAACCTTAACCAAGTCATTGCAAGAACCAACACCATATGCACACAAAAGTAAAACTCTATCATGGCAAAGAAAGCTTTCAACACTTGATATGCATAATAATCTACACAATCGTATTAACATTCATGTCATTTAAATCCTACATTGAGTGCTTAACTAAGGGCACGATTGTGTTCTTCACATCTATAATCCATCTTCTCTAAACATAAGACATGAACACACTCCAAGAATTACAAAAAGAACATATGCAAATGGATTCAAATTTGAACTTACTCCAGCATGCACAAGAATGCAATCCAAGTAAATTTTTCAAAAAAAATTAGAGAAAAAGATGAATTAATAACTTACTTGGAGTCTTGAAGTAATGAGAGTAGTAGAAATCCTCGAATTAGTATGTTGTGTGTGAAAGAAGATGGAGGGAAGAAGGGAACTAAGCAAGGGAAGTTCGGGATCGTGTTGTTAGTGCTGAATGTGAAAAAAAAAAATTCAAGGAGAAATGACCGTGAGTAGCAGATGTGTTTCCTTATACATTAGCCGAGATACAGTCCAAGACATGATCATATCTCATGACTGTCTAACTTTCTGTGGGCCGTAAGTTTTCTGTGTCTAGTATTCACACAGTTTGAGACACGATCGTGTCTCATGACCGTGTAACTTTTTGTAGGTCGTGAGTTTTCTACGTCTGGTATTCACATGGTCTAAGACACGATCGTGTCCTATGACAGTGTAACAATCTTTTTTTTTTTGTTTTGCTTTTCACTTTTATTATTTTTATTTTAATTAATGTATGCCTAGCCTAAATGCATGAATTCTAAAATAAATAGACTTAAAGAAGTAAAGTTACTAAACTAAAAAAATGAACTAAAGAAATCTAATGTAAAAGATTAAACTTAAAAGGAAAATTTATTATGTTGTACTTATCAATTTTGAAATTTCATTTAGCTTTTAGGACACTACCTGAAAACCTTGTAGGGGATGCTGTCTCCTTTACCCCTGCTTGTTAACCGACCAGCAAGACTACTATATGCGTTGCATAACATAAAAATGAACTTAACCTTAAAATGAAAAATGAAAGTGTTAAAGTGCTAAGATAAACAATAAAAACTACTAAAATAACCTGCCAACTAAAAAGTAAAAATAATTTGGGTTGCCTCCCAAGAGCACTATGTTTAATGTTGATAGCTCGACGAGATGAGAAAAATGAACTTACTTGTAAACAGTGTCAAAGAGTCGCAACTCCTTGAGTTCATGGCTTTCAAGCTCTCCTCTTACATAAAGCTTCAAACGTTGACCATTAACTTTAAATGTACTTTTTTTGGGATGTGTGACTTCAATTGCTCCATGAGGAAAAACCCGCATAATCATGAAAGGCCCGGACCACTTGGACTTAAGCTTACCAGGGAATAGACGAAGTCGAGAATTGTACAGGAGGACTTGGTCCCCTTCTCGAAAATTCTGTCTTCCACTTATCCGCTGATCATGATATCTTTTGGTCCTCTCCTTATAGATTCAGGAATTTTTATAAGCTAAATCTCGTCATTCGCTAAGCTCGTTCAATTGGGGTTTCTAATGATTTCCTGCAAGCTCAAAATCTAAGTTAACGATTTTAATTGCCCAAAACACTTTGTGTTCAATCTCTACAAGGAGATGACATGCTTTTCCATACACAAGTCTATACGGAGTAGTGCCAATTGGTGTCTTGTAAGTTGTCTTATAGGCCTAGAGAGCATCGTCTAACTTGTTTGACCAATCCTTCCTGTGATGTTCTACTGTCTTTTCTAAAATTCTCTTTAAGTCCTTATTAGCTACTTCTACTTGACCATTTGTCTATGGGTGATACGAAGTCGCTATCTTATGAATTGCATCATAAATCAAGCTGAGCATTATAGAAGTGCATACCCCAGTCACTTATTATCACTCTAGGGGCGCCAAATTGAAAGAAGAGCTTCTTCAAGAATTTAGTGACTACCCTAGCATCATTAGTAGGTAGGGCTTAAGCCTCAACCCACTTAGAAATGTAATCAATGGCCACTAAAATGTATTTATTCCCATTCGAATTCGAGAATGGACCCATGAAGTCTATGCCCCATATATAAAAAATTTCACATATTAGGATGGGGTTTTGGGGCATCTCATCCTTTTGAGAGATGTTGCTTAATTTTTGATAGCTTTCACAAAGCTCAATAAACTTTTGAGCGTCCTTGAAGATAGTAGGCCAATAAAATCTTGCCTCTAAAACCTTATGAGTCATACGATTGGCACTATGATGTCCTCTAACCAGCCCCGCATGTTAATGTTCAAGTATTTGCCATCCCTTAAGGTGTGAAACACACCTTCTAATGATGTGATCTGCACATACTCGAAAAAGATAAGAGTCTTCCCAAAAGTAGTGTTTTAGGTCAGAGAAGAATTTCTTCTTCTACTGATGTGAAATCCCATTGGGAATAATTTTGGTAACTAAATAATTGGCAAAGTTAGCAAACCATGGAGTATGTAAATCAACTACCTTATTGATAACATATAGCCTTTCTTCAGGAAACTCATCATTAATCTCATGCTCCATTAGCTTTTCCAAATTTAGATTCTCCAACCTTAACAAGTGATCCACCGCCAGGTTCTATGCGCCCTTCTTGTTTCGGATCTCTATATCAAACTCTTGAAGGAGCAAGATCCACCTGATCAAGCATGGCTTGGCATCTATCTTGGTCAGCAAATACCTAAGAGCAGAGTGGTCAGTATAAACAATCACTTTAGATAAGATAAAATAAGAACGGAATTTATCAAAAGCAAAGACAACAACTAGCAATTCTTTTTCAGTTGTTGTATAATTTTCCCGTGCCTCAGTTAATGTTTTATTAGCATAGTAGATAGGTTAGAAGTATTTATCCTTTTTTTTTTTTTACCTAAGACGGCTCCTACCGCATAGTCATTGGCATCACACATTAACTCAAAAGAAAGGCTTCAATTGGGGGCGACCATTATCGGAGCATTTGTGAGCTTATCCTTAAGGGTGCTAAAATGCATTCGTGCACTCCTAGGAAAATTCAAAGGGCGCATCATTCTCCAGCAATCAAGTTAATAATCTGGCGACCTTAAAGAAATCCTTGATAAATCGACTTTAAAACCCTACATGTCTAAGAAAACTTATGATTGCTTCCATTGAAGTCGGGGGTAGTAACTTAGCAATAGTGTCAATCTTTGCATTATCCACCTCAATACCCTTTTTTGAAATCTTGTGCCCAAGAATAACACCTTCCTGAACCATAAATTGGCATTTTTCCCAATTAAGAACTAAATTGGTTTCTTCGCAGCATATTAGGACCTTCTTTAGATTCTCTGAGCAGTGTTCAAACAAGTCCTTAAACACCGAAAAATCATCCATGAAGAGTTCCATGATATCCTCAACCAAGTCTTCAAAAATGGCCATCATGCACCTCTGAAAAGTGGCTGGTGCATTGCAGAGCTCAAATGGCATTTGCCTATAAGCAAATGTACCATATGAACACGTAAATGTAGTCTTTTCTTGATCTTCTGGCGTAGTTGGTATCTGAAAATATCCTAATAGACCATCTAAGAAGCAATAATACATGTACCTGGCCAATCTTTCTAGCATTTGATCTACAAATGGAAGGGGAAAATGATCTTTTCATGTAGCATTGTTCAATCTTCAATAATTAATGCATACACGCCACCCAGTCACCATCCTCATTGGAATCAGCTCATTCTTTTAGTTAGGGATGACTGTCATACCACCCTTCTTTGGGATTACTTGAATTGGACTTACCTATGCACTGTTAGATATAGGATATATCATCCCTACATCTAGCAACTTAATTACCTCTACCTTGACCACTTCTTTCATGTTCAAGTTAAACCGTCGTTGGGGTTGCACCACTGGTTTATGATTCTCCTCCATCAAAATTTTGTAGGTGCAAAAAGAGGAACTTATCCTCTTGTTGTTTGAAATTTTCCATGCCAATGCCTTTTTGTGCTTCCTCAACACTTCCAAAAGTTTATCCTTCCAATCCTCTCCCAAATCCAAGGCAATTATTATCGGTAATTTTGAATCATTCTCTAAGAAGGCATATTCTAAGTAATCTGGCAACAGCTTCAACTTAAGTACTAGTAGGTCTTCAATTGAGGGCTTCAACCTTGTCTCCTTTTCCCTCTTAATTCGTTCAAAACCCGCGCTTGCTTCAATTGATTTAGTCACCTCCAATTATGCGACTATTGTCTTAAATTTGGGGTCGATTACTTCGTCTTCTCCTTTTGACAAACATAACTTTAATGAATCCTTTGTCAATATCTCCTGCAAATAATAAAAAATGACAAAGTCAATAGCATCTAACCGATAACAAGTATCATCCAATTCAGCAAATTTATTCATGGCTTTAGACACCTTAAAAATTATCTTTTCATCTCTTACCCTTAATATTAGTTTCCCTTCACTAACATCAATAACGGCTCGAGCAGTTGCTAAAAAGGGGTGTCTTAATATAAGTGGTATTTCATGGTCTTTGTCCATATCTAAGATAACAAAATCTATTGGAAAAATGAATTTATCAACCTAGACTAAAACATCTTCAATAATTCCTCTAGGGTAGGTAATAGACCTATTTGCTAATTGTAGACTCATCCATATGGACTTAGGTTCACCTAACCCTAACCTTTTAAACAGCTTATACTGTAGAAGATTAATGCTAGCCCCTAAATCTACTAAAGCTTTATCAATAAAAAAATTGCCAAAAATACAAGGGATAGTAAAACTCCCTGGATCCTTAAGCTTCTTTGGTAGCTTTTTCTACAAAAAGGTTAAGCATTCCTCGCTAAGAGTTACTGTTGAGATATCTTCTAGCTTTCTTTTATTGGACAATAAGTCCTTTAAGAACTTAGCATATTTTTGCATCTGTGAAAGAGCATCAACAAGTGGTAAGTTTATATGTAGCTGTTTAAAAAGGTCAAAGAATTTACCAAATTGTTGATCATTGCACTCTTGTTTCAAACGCTGAGGATAAGGAATCAGAGGTCGATATTCCTTGACTCTAGGCTGGTCTGGGGTCTTCTCCTCTTGTGCCTCGGTGGATCATAGGACACTTTCTTCTCATCCTTCTTATTTTCATCTTGCAAGTCTCGTCCACTTCGGAGAGTTACTTCCTTCACTTGTTCTCTGGGATTTGTTTCCATATTCCCTAGTAGTGATCCTTGTTGTCTCTCATTTAACATCTTAGCAATCTGGCCAATTTGATTCTCTAGGTTGTGAATGGAGGCTTCTTGGTTCCTTAAAGAGGCCTCTGTTTGTTCCATTCGAGCTTCGTTAGATTGAATATATTTCTCCAAGAGGCTTTCTAACTTCTTTTCTAGAGCAAGTGGAGGTGCTGCCAGTTGTTAAAACCTTGGTGGAGGCAAATTTTGTCTTTGTTGGGGTTGATTCCTTATCTGCCATTGTTGGCCTTGACCTTGATTTTGACCTTCCCATGAAAAGTTAATGTGGTCTCTCTCCACCCTGGATTATAAGTGTTGCTATAAGGATTATACTGGGGTCTTGTAGGTTTCCCTAGAAAATCAACACATTCTATCTACTTGCAACCTATAATCCCCTCTTAGATGAAGTTGTTAGAGCTACATTGTAGTTATTGTGAACCGGTTGAAAGGGATTCAATTTTATTACTCAACATCTCCACTTGAATAGTTAGAGACTATACAACATTGAGTCCAAATATGCCTACAACTTTTTGCTTCCCCCTTGGGTTCTCCCATTAGTAATTATTCATGGCCATGCCTTCTATCAAAGCCTGGACTTCTTCGAGTGTCTTAGTATTGAGTGTACCTTCGGTTGCTACATTTATCATTTATCTAGTAGAAGGGTTGAGACCATTGTAGAATGTTTACATTTCCATCCAGAGAGGGAGGCCATGATGTAGACACCGCCTTAATAAGTCCTTAAAGCACTCTCATGTGTCATATAAGGTCTCACCCTTTATCTGGGCAAAAGATGAGATGTCAGCTCTAAGCTTTGCCGTTTTCGCAGGTGGAAAATACTTCTCTAAGAATTTTTTCGCCAATTCATTCCTGGTTATAACCGAATTCCTTGCCAAGGAATTTAACCATTGCTTAACTCAGCCACACAAAGAAAACGGAAAGAGGTGCAGCCAGATAGCATCGTCAGTTGCCCCGTTAATCTTGAAAGTATCGCATATTTCCAAAAAACTGGAAATATATGCATTAGGATCTTCGTCTTGGAGGTCGTCAAATTGGACAAATTGTTGCACAATTTGAATAATGTTTGGCTTGATCTTGAAGTTATTGGCTGCAACAATTGCCTGATTGATGCAAGACCGGGTACCAGTTAATGACGGTCGGGAGTAGTCCGACATGGTCCAATTATGTTCCCCGTTATTGCCATGATGTTGTCAGGTAAGCTCTCGTGATCAGATTCTTGATCTACCGCTTGACTCTTAACTTTGCCCTCTAACAACTCCACTTCATATTTCAATCTAATCCGAGATCCTTGATTTATCTCCTCCACTATTTATTTGATAGATAATTACCTTAAATTGTGTAAAGCCATCCTCTGAATCTCAGGATCAATTTTAATCAAATCCTTTAACCGGCTTCTTGTCATACACTACACCAAAGAAAATAGAGAATTTAGTCAAGATTGCACCAAGAAAAATAAAAGAACTCAAGAAAAAGAAAATAAATCAAGAAATATAAAGAAGAAATGGTCAAGAAAAAGATAAACGTAAAGCACAGAATGTTATACGATCGGGATGGCTATGTCCTCGGTCGTATCTTTTCCAACTGACCTAATTTTTTTAATTCTTCATATATAAAGCCTTGTTAGAGTTTATTGAAGAGAACTTTTTGACACGATTTTAAGAGAGTTTCTGAAGCCAAAAGGAACTAAGAAAGCAAGGAGAAGCGAAGTTTTAAAGATTCAATTTTTTTTTTAGATTTCATGATGATTCTTTCCGTTATTTTCTACACTTTAATTTTAGATTTCTATTTTAAGATGTGTAGTGAGTAGAATCTTAGTATCTAAGTTTTGTGAAACCTAGTTCTATTCATGTGATACTATAATTGCTTGATTAATTTAGTTCTTTATTAATTTCTTGATTTAACAATGTGTTTCTTCATGATTTAGGTTATTATTTCTGTGGATAGTAATCTAGAGTTTGATATCTTATAAGAGAATCGAGAAATTTCTTATAAGATTAGATCTATGCATAGTTGATGAGAATTATTGCAAGATTAGAGATAATTTGCAAGATTCTTTCGAATTTTAATCTTAATTGTAGAGAATTCATTTTTCAATAATGCAATCTTAGGTCATGCTATTGGGTGATTCTAGGATTAGGTTAATTGGCTTGAAAAAGTGGTTAACTTTAGTAGCGAATTCTCTCAGTCAAGAAAAATTAAAGACTAAATTAAATTATCTTTAGGAAAATCACATGTTAGATCTAAGGGAAACAAAATTTAGATACAATATCGAATATTGAATTAATTGAATTACTTTCTTGCTAGTTCTTGAATTTCATCTTAGTTACTCTTTAATTTAGTTTTAGTAGTAATTTAGATTTACTTTTTTATATTTCTTAAAATTTAAATTACCAATTAGATAATAGAGACCTATTGAGTACTAGTAGTCAATATCCTTGAAGGATTAACACTTGAACTTAATCCACTATATTATAAACTGATAGGTGCACTTGCCTATACCAAGTTTTTAGCGCCATTACCAGGGACATAACCATATCTTTCGGTCGTGTAACATTCTATGCTTCACATTTATCTTTTTTTATTATTATTATTAAACCTGCAAATAACACGACCAATGATATGATCGTGTCTTTTAGTTATGTCATAAGTTGTGATAGATGAAAACCACTTTCAAATTCGCCTAGAAACAACACAATTGTATCATTCAGTTGTGTTAATCTTCAAACTTCATAACTTGCTCATTTTAGTTCCGATTTGAGTGAAATTTGTTTTTTTACTTTTCTCGTGTAGATTGTTTCAAAACCTAGAAAACAAAATTTTACTCAATTAAGTATTATTATCTAAAAATAAACTCAAAGATCAAAGAAAATCATAAAAAAATCACTCAATAAAATATGTACAACCCTCCCTCTCTCACCGTCTCTCATCATCTCACTCTCACTAGATCTCTCTCTCTCTTGCTACCTTTTCATTTCGAACCTTATCCCCTTACTCTCTTCCTCTCTTCATTTCCCTCTCCTTCGCTGTCATCCTCTTTCTCTTCGCTAGAACCCCCAATTCCCCTCAATCTCTTCTCTCACTGTCTTAACTTCACCGGACCCTACCCCATCCTCACCCTCTCATCTCTCATTTCTTCTTTGGACAACTTTCCGTAACTATAATTCCATGCGTTCCAAGCTTATTTTGGTAAAGTTATTTATCACTAATTGTTTTGGGTATTGTAAAACAAACTATAATTCCAAATTTATTTGTTTTCTAGTAGTTTTACTATCTAGCTACAATTCCATGTTCAACGAATACTCTTGTTTTGGATATATATTCTACGAGTCAACTTAATCACCTTTTCGGTATTGTATACATATCATATTATTTTTATTTTTCCTCTATTATTGTAAAAAGTAATTATTTTGCTAGTAAATGGATTTCTATTATAAATTATGTTATATGCTATATTGAACTATTATTATATATATATGTTCTCTATTATAATTACATTACGTATTGTATTATTGTACGTATGTATATATAGATGTCGTATTAGGTTACTATTTTCTATTAGATGTAGAGTTATGTTGATACTTGTATCATATATGTACTATTTTAATTATTAATTTAGCTTTTGGTGATTCCATTCTTTTATATTATATCTTGAAATTATTGTTGATGGCATTATTATTAAATTATTTCTATTACAATTATTATTATTATTATTATGTAATATGTGGTACTAACAGTGTAGTATGTCAGTTTCAACTTTCAATTACTAAATGCTTTTCTTTTACATATTTATATGGATTCTGATGTTATTTAATAATATACGTTTTCTTTTTATATTTCAATTATTAAGCTATTTATTTTAATACTCTCATTATATGTTTACTTATTATTTCTTTTCCATGTACTCTTACGACATGAGTAAATAAATACTATTATATTAATATGTTAACCTTTTTACTCTATTGTATATATTATATTATTTACAATTTCTATATGGACTTATGAATCGATTTGATTAATTTTACTCGAGCATTTGAATTGATAAGTTTATGTATTAATAGGTAACAAATTAATAAAGGTATATAAGTAACTTTTAGGTAAAACTTAGTTATTGATTATCTAAAAGTTAATTAATTTACTTGTTCTTAATTTCAATAGATTCATGCTAAGTATCGAGTTCTTGCCTTGTTGAGTGGTTTGGGCTGTTTCATACGGGACTTGTAAGTTTGGAGTTTATATTAGCTGTTGTGAAGCGAACTCAGGTATGTGGTGCTTGGCTGTTTCTTGCTTTTGATAGGATTTAGTAATCAAACCAAACTAAGTTATATTTAACCTAATTAATTTGATTGTTGGTTATGCTTAACCATCAATCTAGGGGTTCGCAGTGGCAAATCTCTAGAGAAGCAACTATTGATCATATGTAAGGATTTCTTAATGGGCTTGTATATGAAATAATACAGTTAGAATACTAGGTTGCTAGACTTTGGGCTCTAGGCATAAATGACTTAAAGAAAAACTTATATTATATCCACCTATATATATAGACAAGAATCATGGTGTAATCAGGTTGTAAGTACCCCTTTGTTGATTGCTGATCTAAATTAAAGATAATTGAACTATTGTTTGCTTATATTTTGCTACAGTTGCATTATATGCATATGAATGTTTTGGGCTTGACATTCGTGTATTTATGCACCTGTTTTAAGTTTCGACTGATTTTTCTATTTTTACAGCTACAGATCAATTCGATAAATTTACAACAAGAATGGAAATTGCTATCATTAGGTTAAGAAAAAGAGACAGTCAGTTTTTTATGTTGTAGAAGATCGAGATCTGATTATTAAGTATGTTTGTGGTTAAAGTAACTTGCATATGAGTTACTTAAATTGATGTATTTGGAGAATTATTGTTTTGTACCATGATAAGTGATTGTTACAAGTAATTTCGGAGTTTGCAGTTGATCAGTTGATTTTAGAGCCTTAACGTATTCTTGAAATATAGGGACATGTGGTGAGTTATGACACCCTTATGTTTTGGGGCATTACATATGGTCATAAAACTTGAATCCGGCCTACTTTTCACAACCTAATCTCCAACAGTCGAGGTAGCTATCTAAGCATAAGCACAAGTAGTTGAGTTGATAGAAGTATGAATTGTTCGGAAGAAATCAGAACAACTCCGAAATAGAGCTCCAATAGATGGACCTTGAAGCCCAAGTTTTGTAGGTTCAATCTATAAGTTTGACCGTTAAAATAATGGAGTAAAAGTGTGGAAAATTTGGCAATAACTATAAGGAATAACTGCCCAACTGCTCCTAAGCCTCACATTAAATATATATTCAAATTAATAGAGCACCATGTATCCACTGCAATTGAACTATCAATCAACTACCACTCTATGATGGTTGCATCCAAACTCTATAAATAGCCAATGATTCTAAGCAAGGGAGCTCTTTATGTACTCTATCGTTTACCTCTTATATTATCAAACACTTGATTATGTATTTGACATAGGTACTAAAGTGATAGTGCCCTACAGTCCTAGCACCCCCTATAGCTTAATGTGTGCTCATTTAGTAGATTACTCCTTAACTACCAAATTTCACCAAGAATGCATGATTTCCCTAAAATTGAATGAAATCATGAAAATGTTTGAAATAGTGTAGCTAAAGAATTAGATGAAGAAGTTCATGAGTGTATTGATTATATTCTTAAGGAAGATGATAATGAGATTGTACCAAATTCTCTTATATCGCAATCTTTAAACCCTTTTGAAGTGAGTTCCTACTCAAACTCATGATAATTTTATGGAAATTGAAAGGAAAGATAATTTAAATAATGAATTAAGCAAGTTTGTGATAAATTTTCATCATAGATATTTGAAGTATTAGAGAAACTTATGTTAATTGTGATAAGAGAAAAAGAGGAGATCAGAGACATGATGAAAGGTCGAATAGGCATTACAACCATTCACTAAAGTTGAATCAAGTTAGGAAAAATTGACAACCAACATGAAGAATTGCTATTTCATGTTTTCAAGATTGGTTTTTGCATGATGCAATTTGATTTAAGAAGATTGATAGGAAATTTCATAAGTTGGAGGACAAATTTTTTTAAGAGAAGGGGAAGAAGATTTTTGAAAATAAAATAAAATCTAGATACGATTATTATTATCTTTTATATAAATATATTTAGTTTCTTATTTTTAGGATTTAGTTAAATAGGTATGTTATTTTAAGATATCAGATATTTTATTTTCATTACTTTTCTAGAATGTTAAGTCTTATGGTGCCTATAAATTAGCAACTCTTCCGGTCAATTATGAAGAGAGTGACTTGATATTAAAAAGAATTATTTTATAAATTGGTGTAATACCTTTTCTTTAAAAAAATTTAAAAAATAATAATTTTTTATGACTTGATATATCTTTCCAAGTTTAACTTTTCTTTCATTAAAAAAAAAAAAAACATATTTTGTTTATTTCATAGTATTACTTTATACTTTTATTGCATTATAGTTATTGTTTAGATTAATTTTTTTTATTAATTTCTATGCTTATCATAATTTTTCATTTCTTCTATAATTTTCGCTTTTGTTGTCCCATGTTAATTCTTTTTTATTTTTTGAGTTAATTACATTAACTATCACTGTAAACTTTATAAATGACATGATAGCCTACTTTTTTAAAGACTTACACTTAACCCTTGCTTTTGTCTACTACGATGCTTACGTGTAATAAATGATGATATGTCACCACCACATCATTACTTTGTTTGCATTGTTAATGTTTTTATTTAAATATTATATATAGTAAGTAAAATTAATAAAAAAATAATATAAATTTGGAAAAAAGGAAAAAATATATTGAAACTTTTTAAAAATATATATTTGTATATATCAATTTACATTATATGCAATAATTAAATAAATTAAATGAAAATTTAGAAAGTTATAGGAAAAAAAAAAGAAAAGAAAAGTGATGTTAAAAAATAATAATAATGATTTCTAGTTTTAGCCCATAGATGCTTATATATACTCTATCCAGTATCGCAGAATTGATGGAATCGAGGACATATATCTTATTCTTGGGAGAGTGAGGATGATAATCATATTATTACTAATTTTAATATCTGACATCATCATCCAAGATTATCCATAGCTGATGTCTACACTACAAGCACAATATAACTAAATCTACTAATTTTTACATTCTATTTAATTAATTTTATTTAGGAAAGTGAAACTTTTCGGAGGAAATTTAAAAAAAAAAAAATAATCTTTGAATGGATAACGATGAACTCAGCCAAGACCAAGCAACAGGGTCTGATAATGGAAGTAAAAGAAATCAACTTATATTACAATATTAGTTTTCAGGTTAATGTACCTACATATCAAATGCAACCAATACGAGATATGAATATAGAATCTAGAACCTTTAGCTACAAAGAGTCTAGTTTTTAAGGTAATATCACTTTTCTTTTCTTTTTAATGTAATTTTCCAAATATTCATTTTATTTTTTTAATTATTACATATAAATGTGATATATTTTTTTAAAGAAAGGTTTCAACATATCTTTTCTTTTTTTCCTAATTTATTTTATTTTTATTAATTTTATTTATTCAATATATAATATTTTAATAATGCAAACAAACCGATGATATACTGCGACACATAATCATTTATGCCATATCAACATCTTAGTACATAAAAGTAAGGGCATAAGTATTAGTTTTTGAAAAGGTGAAGCGCCCATGTTATTTATTAAGTTTATAGGAATTGTTAATGTAATTTACCTTTTTTTTTCACTTATAACATGGGGTTGACACTAGCAAAATGACAAAATTTAAAAGAAAAAAGATCTGGTAAATATCATACACCATATATCTATATATATAATATTATATAAGTATTAATAAAATTTTTATACAAGATATAGTGGAATAAGTAAATAATAAAATAACTATTTTTCATCATATCATATGTTACAAATACTTTTTATGGCATTGATATCTTACTTGTTCCGGTGAATCTTTTCTATTGGAAAAAAATTGGCGTTTTGAATTCTTAAATTGGTTGGATCCTATGTAGAAAAGTAATGAGTCGTACGGAGTCAGATCAATAATTAACTTGACTAATAATATATAGTCAAATCAAACTTGCTGGTACATTCACTTTCTAACTGAATCTGTCAATATAAATATTTATGTTACATATAATATTTCATAAAAATTCAAAAACCACTTTCAAGCATGTCATCTATACATACTTACCATGTTAATCTCTTGTAACACATAAGGCCACAAGCATGTCTAAAGTTTCTAAACAAACAAATGAATGCACCATGCAAAGATGTTCTTACCGAATCATGAAAACTTTTAGTATGCTCCCGATCATTGGGATGTAGTGTTATATTCATAATACAAATCATAATAAAATTACACAATGGGAGTTTGTAAACTGTTTATTAAAAAAAGTTCATACATAAATGTAATGCGCCAGAACCGAAGCACACTATAACTTGCTACATGCCCCTACCTATTAGGAATACCTTAAGACTCTAAAATCAGCTACATTCTCCAAAATCCATTATAATAACTACTTAATAAATAAAAAATAATAAATCTTTAAATATATCAGTTTGATTCCTAAACATACTAAATAACTAGATTTTGATCTTCTACAATATACAGAGTTAACTGTCTCTCTTTCCCAACTCGATGATAGTTATTTTCATACTTGTCACGAATTTATGGAATTGACCTATAGTTGTAGAAAAAATAAAAGAGTGAGCTAAAACCCAGTACGAGTACACAAACATATACAAATGCTAAGTCCAAAGCATATACATGCGAATAATGCAATTATAACAACATATAAGAAAACAATAGTTTAATTATCTTTAATTTAAGTCAGCATATAACACAGGGGTATTTATGACCCTGCCATACGTTGATATTTGTCCACATACATAAGTAGATATAATATAAGTTTTCATTTAAGTCTTTTACACCTAGAATCTAGAGTCTAGAAAGCAGAAACCTAAAATTCTAGTTGTATCATCCCATATGAAAGTATACTAATGGAACCTCGCATATAATTAGCAGTTATTTCTCTAAAGAACTGCCACTACAAGCCCCTAGAGTGAACGATCAAGTAAAATCAGTAAACCATTAATTCAAGCTAAATATAGATTAGTCTAATTAAATCTTGTCTAACTTAGCAAGCACCATGTACCTAGTATCGCTCCGCAACAGCTAACAGAACTCTAAACTCACAATCTCGAAATAAAAGCTCAGGCCTCAAGTAGGAAAACTGACCATCATCATAAATCTAAATGAAAAACAAGCAATCATGTTAACAAGCAATTATGTTAACAAACAAGCACCTTACGACTAAGTTTTACCTAGAAGTTATCTATGAACCTTTAATTTATCTAATTAAGGTCTCGAAAGGAAATAGTTGAATCCAATCATAAATCAATACTAGAAATTAAAGATAATGTAAATACGTAATACGATAAATTCAAAAGTTAACATATTAATATAATATTATTTAATTACTTTAAATCGTAAAGTACAATATATATATATATATATGAAAGAAAATATAAAGTAGACATATGATGAGAGTGTCAAAATATATAGTATTTTACAAATCGATATAATAATAAAAGAATACATACTTAATCAGATAATATTATAATTCATAAAAATACATAAGGAACGGCATATTAATAATCAAAATAAAAAATGGACATAAGTTACAATTAATATAATATACTATATAGTTGTAATAACTATTATAATATAAATACTTAAATCGTAATATTATTATTATTAATATTGAGGTATAACCATAGTAAAATAGTATCGTCGTAAACCAAATAACACTTGAAATACATATAAAATATGTATAAAATATGAGCATTGATATAACTCTATAATAAGCCAGAAAATAATGAGCTAGTACCAAATATAATAGAAATAGAAATCCCATGCTATCAATTTATGCATATACATAATTCGACAGTATCCCATAAAGTATAATAACAATTTCCTATATCAACAAACACAATGATTATGAAAAATAAAATAATTATAATAGGAATCAAGTACTAACATAATTACTTTTTATTATGATATCAGAAAATAAAAGTAATATAATACTCACACAATACTGAAAATGGAATTGAATCAACTCACGAAATAAAATTGAGTTCGAAACACTAGATGAATACTGAATTGATGCTGAATATAACCTATGAGAAACAAAAGTATAGAAATTACAATTTATTTAATAAAACATCCAAATAATTGACAAATTCCAATTTACTAGAATGGTTCGGAACACTTAAGAACGAAGACGAAACAAAATACATAGTAAGGAAATAGACTTAGTTAGGGCCATGAGCTTGAATTGCAATGAAGGAACAACTAAATGGGGGTCTCCAATGTGTAAAGGAATTGGGTTCGAAAGAGAATTGCAAGAGCGAGTAGGAGGTCAGGAATTGGAGCTAGGCGAGAGGATTAGATAAGGGACATTTGTCTAGGAAGAGAATGATGTTTAGCATATGGGTACTTGTGGGGGGTTTAGGAAATGAAGAACGAGAGATGAGGGTAAGACATTGGGGAGTGGTTTTGAACAGAGGAAGATGGGAATGGGGCAAGAATCAGAGGAGAATTGATTGGGATTTCGGGTGGAGACAGGGTATCAGGTGAAGAAAATTTAAGAAAAGGAATTGAGCTGACGAAAAAAAGAAAAGAAATTTGGTGGGCGAGTGAGAATTGAGGTCAAGGTGAGAGAATCAAATAAGGAGAGAGAGAGAGAGAGATGAAATGACGAGTCGAGAGAATTAGTTAGAGAAAAAGAGATTTTGATTAAGGAAAATAGAGAGGTATGGTAGGGTTTTAAGGTATGGTTTAAAGTGTTTTAGATTATTGTAGAACATTCTAGAACATGGGGTAGGTTTATTAAAAATATAGGGAAATAAAAATTAGCTAAAAAGAAAATAAATAGTATTTATAAAAATAAATCATGTACAAAAATATTGCAACATATATAGTTAATGCTAATAAAATACTTATACTATACGTAAAATAAAATTTAATCTATTTACTGAGTACATAAAAATAAGAGTTTTAGAAAAATAAAATCAGAATCTTAAATTAGAAATCTATTCTATAAGATATGCTTTAGAATAAAACTATAATTATGTGAAATTTAAAATAAATTTAGAATTTTCTATGAGAAAGCGGATTTCTAATAATACGAGCTAAAAGGATTTTACGACTTAGATAAATTACTAAGTTGTTTATGGTATTTTAATAAGCATATCCTTTTGAAATTTCTCGAAGCTTAGTAACTATTTGGTGATAGGTGATAGTGTTTATCATTGAGGTGAACTCCTTGGGTTTGGCAATCGTAAATGACAATAGACCTATAAGAAAGCCCTTTATGATGTTGCCAGTAAAGGCCCTCCGATGTTAAAGTCAGCAAAGAGAGTTTTGAGAGAAAGGAAAGGAAAGGAAAGAAAGTGTTTCGAGTGTATGAGGAGTACTCAGGGGTTAGATCCTTGTACTTGAAGCTTGATGCTTTATTTATTTGGCATGAAGCTTACCTAACTAGGATAAGCATCGAGTGTAGATTGGCTTGTATGCAATCAATGTAGGGAAGCATATTCAGCACAACAAAGGACAAATCCTTTTTGCCAGCTAGTGGATCTAGAGAAGAGAGTTTATCATATCAGCATAGACATGCGTTATAGCTTAAGTGGCTAAGCTCCTAGGCTGTATAGTAAGAGCATTTAAGGAGGAGAGAAAAGGAGTATAAGTAGATCAATCATGGTGTCATAATCCCCAAATGGTAATCCGAATAATTGGTGAATGCTTGGGGATTACGATTGACATGGGTTAGTAGAGCTTTGGATATGGTTGCTCCAAAGACCAATGGTCCTTAAGGCTCGAGGTTGAAAGTCAAGCACCTCGAAGACATTGATTGGGCTCCTGAGAAATTTAGTTAGTCGGAGTTAGAGGGGCTCGTGGGTAACTTGAACATATAGTGTTGTCAACAGGTAAGCCAAACACTTAACTATACTTAAGTCTTGGGCCGAGCCATTCATAGGGAGATTAAGCTAGCTGCATTACTGAAGAGGGGTTAGGCCTTTACCCCAAGTGGATGCTCGGGGGATTGAAGTACACTAGACCATTTAGGCTTAGGCCTCTAGAGTTTAGATTTAAAAAGATCTATCAACACTATTCAAGCAAGATTTTCTCTATGCCTTATTGATTGAAGGATGGTTCAATGCATGATTAATAAGTAAGGCTACGAATGAACTAAGCTACTTGATGGCTACTTAAACTCTATTCGCTTTAAGGTCAATTTAACTTAAGCTCAATTAAAGAACAAACTGAATTCAAATTCCTATTTAGGTTTACAAGCCGGTTCGTTTTAACTTATAAGTAGGCTCGTAAGCTTTATACATATTATAAGTATTATATATATATATGCATATATGTACATTATATGATATATAATTAATATCCAAAAACTAATATCTATATAATATATATAATATGATAAGAGATAATATGTAATATATAATATAATATAATCTTTGTTTGCTATTCATTAGTTTACTTATTCATATATTTGCTCCTTTTGTATGAGGTTAAAACTTGGCTTGCTTTAAGTTAGGCTCGATTTAAGCTTGATCTATAAATGAGTTAAGCTCGAGTACAAATTAAAACTTGTTTATTTAAATCTATAGAGTTCAAACATATAATTTTCAAGCTTGGTGAAAGGTCGACTTGACTCAAGCATAGAAATTTTTGAATGAGTTAAGCCTGAGTCTTCAAAGCTCAACTTGGTTTGTTCACAACCCCATTAATAATCTTTTGATTGGTTATATTTTAAATTTATATGCTAATATCTCGTATTTAACACATAGTGAAATATGTGACAAATAGACCCATGCAAGGGCTAATTTTGAATTATGACCAGCCCAGCCAAGATGTAGCCGGGCTTGAACTACCCCCCAAAGTGCCTGGCCCTAAGCACTTTCGCTCCTTCGATTTCTAGTTTTTCGCTTTCAAATAAGACATCTTCTACCGGTACGTACCTTACTTTTTGGTATGTCTATTGAGTTCTTTTTAAAGAGGAAATTCCTTTCATCTTGATCTATAGTTAACTGGTCTTTTGTCCAATCAAATATGTTTGCAACCCCATTAATAACCTTTCGAGAGGTTATATTTTAAATTTATATGCTAATATCTCGTTTGTAGCACATAGTGCAAGATGTGACAAGTATACCTATGTAAGGGCCGCTTTTAAACCGTAAACCTGCTCGACTCGGATATAAGTAGGCTTGAACCCCCTCCCCCCTGAACCACTGGGCCTATTAAAAAACAAACTGGTTCAGCCCTTGCTTATTTTATAAAAAAAAAAAAAAAGAAGAAGAAGAAGTAAAAAACGAACACAATTGCTATAATTTGCCAATGCCTCTATACTCCAACTCCTTCATTACCAACTTATTCTCTCACTTATCATCTCACCCCACCAATCAATCACATCACTCCACTTTATTTCACTTTATACCACTACATCCCATCCCAATCCCCGTCCTTATATTCTATATCCTTTGCAAAGATTCCTCAATATACATACAATTCCATAACACAACAATTTCACTTCCCTTTTTCTTTTTCAAAGATTCCACTTCCACATGCATACAATACACCTCAAATTTCAAACAATTCACTTCACATTTCTAATTTCACAAATGTGCAATGCAATACATCGAAGCAAGGATATTTTAGCATGCCATTGTTAGAGAATGTGAATGTAGTGGAGTAGAGAATTCATAAGCTC
The DNA here is from genome assembly GCA_024138015.1 of Lumnitzera littorea. Classification (NCBI taxonomy): domain Eukaryota; kingdom Viridiplantae; phylum Streptophyta; class Magnoliopsida; order Myrtales; family Combretaceae; genus Lumnitzera; species Lumnitzera littorea. The sequence continues at coordinate 13,904,879 of JAMXBB010000011.1, read as the reverse complement.
ATAGTATAATGGAAATAGCAAGAATATTTCAGTGTAATTTGCATTGAAAAAATTTTTAGTGCATTAGAGCAAACTTATTGAAATGTTAGGAGAATTCATAGAATGACACAATTCATACATGTTCAAATTTCAAACAAGAGGCTCATACGCGCATTGCTTCATATGCATATATATTGGTAATGTTTCTTACAAACAATCCTATGCAAATTTCTACAAGCTCTCTGCTTGAATTTAAGTTTCTATATTTCATCCCTACACTCTACTCTCATTCTAAAGCTTATTTTTATAATTTATAACTTCCTTGAGTAACTATAATATTATAATTTATAACTTTTTTCAACCTTGTTGCTCCTACCTTTGTTAGGAACTTTTGCTAAACGAATCTTTCTCCTCTTAAGTAAAAAAAATTCAAATTATATCTCTATGGATTGACTCTTGTGCTGTACATTTTCTAAGAAGAAGTATAGTTCCTCATCCGTAATGCAACGGTTTGACATTCTAATATATCCAAAATACAAGTATGACCTCAACGAGGAGAGAGTACGCGAGATGATGGCAAACATCGACTGTTGAGGTACACCACCTCTTGGATTTGAACCTCCATACATGAGTGTCCCCACATGGCTTACTAAATTTGATCCTCTACGTATGAGTTGCCCTGTTTGTTGCAAACCGTGACCAAGAATAGATAAGACCAGTCGCTGAATGAGTCCAAGCTTGCAAAAAGCTTGAAAAGGGTTAATGGAGAAAAGTGTGAAAGTGAAGAATGAAAACAGTAAGAAAAACTCATGAACAGCTCTAGATAATATGACGCACCAATGGAACTTTTGAAGACTTACAACACAATTTGATATGACGCGCGAATTGGTTTAATGAGGTTACTCGTAACCTAACTTTACTTAAGGGAAAGGATAAAAATGATGTCGAGACTAAACAAACAATGTTTACACTAGGAAGAAAGTATTCAAGTGTATTGAAGGTAATTTGTCTTTTACAACTATAACTACAAAGGTATTTATACTCGTAAATTAGGGCAACTTGCCCAAAAGGGAAAAGACAAAAAGCATATTTCCTAAAGAAGTAATGTATACGAAACAAAAGGGTAAAAATAAATATATAAGAAAAACAATCATTAGTGCTACAAACTTTACATATGATATTGTATATGTGGCGATACTCCATTGACAAGGCTATTAGGAGATGCGGATAAAAAAGGTACAGAAAGATGGACTTGTCCAAGTAGGGATGGCTTAATCAATTTAGATTCTCTATCTCTTATTTTCTTGACAAGGATGATGCCGAGTTATTGGTCAGCTTGACACTAGAGAGTAATCACTAACTTAACATACCACAGAATAATGGGCGATCATACGAAATAGCATTAAAGGTGACTCGATAAAGGAGTACTCGACTTCGGCAAAGGTCAGTTAGAACAGAAGGATTCGCCGTGCCTACCCCTCTAGTCCTTAAGCTCAGCTATGGGTCAAAGGTCCAGTAGTCTGATTCCCATCACCTAGTCATCAATCTCTCCATCACTACCTTTTACAAAATACTGCTACTCATTCATGAGTAAGCAACTACTGGCACAGATGAAGTGGTAACGGTCTGGGGGGATAATGTTAGGGCTGCAGTATTACCGAACATGAATTTCGAGTTCTCTAAAAATATTGCTATCAAGGATTTCAACATCTTAGAGTAGTGGTAGAGGCACGTGAGAGACTATCCAATCCTAGCTTGTATCGCCTGTTAAGTACTCATCGCTCTTATGTTGACCGTAGCTATTAAGTAAGCGTTTATTATCGTAAGCCTCATCCTCAATGATTGGTGAGCCTCTCTTTTCGTTATTAACGTCGAGGTAAGCTCTTGCACGGAAGACTAATATAAAGCGGCCTATAAACGGCAAGAATTATGTAGGACATCGAGCGAAAAGGATGATTGCTTTAGTAACTAGAACAAATCTAAAAGCCCAAGCTTAGCAATGGGTACCACTCCTGGGCATGTACCACTAATGTAAAGAGACACCAAATAAGTACTAACAAATCTTTCCTTTATTTTTATTAGTTGTTCAAAGAAACAAAATGGTATGGTTTTCCAAAAAGTAGCCATCTAACCTTAGGCTTTTCAAATCACCGACTAAAGTTATTTTTCTTCGAAAAAATTTAAATGGATAATCAAATATACTTACCATTTTTTTTTTACCTAATTTATAAGTGACTAACACACTAATTGTATATTCACTTAGGGGGAACGAGATTTCATTTTCCTCTCATTCTGTATTACATTGTTTAGTTTGATTTTGAGTCTTAGAACCCTGATTCTTAAGAATCCCATTTACTCAATTTTATGTAATAGGTATTCCTTCTATCAACCTAAGAATCCTAATTCTCATCTTATAATTTTTTTTCCCTAAAACATCCTTCTTTCCATTTACTCTATCCTTCTCCCTCTTTACTTCCATGTTCATCAACCCTGGCCACCACTACACAAACAACAACATGCACCACCACCACCATCCTCCTTATTGGTGATGAGGTAAATTCCGTTGTCCACATAATCACCACCTAACCATTAACACAACCACCACGACATCGACTTACTTACACCACTACCAAACCAAACATTAGCAAAGACCACCACCACCACTAACCCATATACTCAAACTATACCCAGATTTAGATAACCATAGTAGAACAAACAATCGCCATAGTAACACAAACAACCACCACCAACCCACACATTCGAACCACACCTAGATTTGGTGCTATAGTAGCATAAACAAGGAATACTAATCAAACAGAAAGATAGACAAAAGAGAGAGAGAAAAAAAAAATCGTTGTGAAGAAGGGAGAGAGAGAAAAGAGAGAGAGATAACAAACTGTTTGAAACTTTGATAGGTAGATAGACAAGAGAGAGAGAAAAGGAAGGATTGGATTTTCTTTTGTGTTTATCTTTCTAAAATTGTTGGCAACCTTCTAGAGAAAGAATAGAGAGAGTGGAAAAAAGATGAAGTAAAATAGGTCATTATTGACATTTTACCTATATTAAACTATATTCCTAATATGCTTTTTTATTTAAGTAAACAATGTAATGTCTATTAGGGTTTTATTCGATTCATGATGAATGTCCATTCTATCATGAGCTTATTCCATGTAATGAACTAAACCTGTCATAAAAGTTTTCTAAAAATCCACACCAAAATATAGTGGTCTTATTTTCTTCAAGATGAAATTGTTACAATACTTTTCTATACCATTATGGTTTATAGACGGTATTTTATTTTCTATTTCTACTCTATAATTATGTTTATACTCCTATATGGGAGATAATATTTTGTAACATACAATCATAATTTACAGTTAATAATAATGTTATAATTTATTTATTTTGTGTATTCTAAATTTTCAACATTCTAATAAAAATTCTTCATCTTTTGTTACTTTTCTTGATTTATTTATCATTACTCAATTTTTTAATATTGTACTAATATCAAGTTCATGCAATTCAAATCAACTATTTTTTAATAAAGTAAAATTTGAACAAAAAATAATGGTGAATCAGTTACACGGTAGTACATGTAATTTATATGTACGTGTAAAGTGTTACAATAATCTAGAAAAGAAAATATAAGTATGGAAAAAGACGAAAAATTATTTATGAAAACATAAAAAAATTCAAAAAAGAAATTAATTACAAGAATTATTAAAAAAAAAATGAAACGGTTCAAAAGCTAACGAACCAGTCAGAGTCTATAGCCACATGAGCCAAATATGATTTAGCTTGAAATTAGCTTATGGATTAGCGGTTTCAAATCGATTCGACTTAACGAGCAAGTCTAGTGACAGACACAATGGACGTGAAAGAGAAAGACGTTTGCGTGGTACTGACAAAACCAAATAAAAAATTCTTCATTTTTTTTTCTTATGTTTAATGCTTATAACTCGAAAAACATTACGTCATGTGTTTTTCATTAAATCTATGCAATGCGAGTAATCCTCTATTTTGGGATCCTCTGTTCATTCATATGAATTTTCTTTGTAGCTGTATATCTTTGGGGGTGGTGGTGGTGTGGTGGGTGTGGATGTGGGCGGTGGGGTTGGAAACTATCTGCCTATCCAAATAACAATATAAGTAGAAATATGCCTATTTAACACTTGAAACTAAATGAAAAGTTTTCTTCTATCTGGGTAATAAAGTTGAATATTGATTTTGACTTATATCTCTCTTAAAATAAGATGGGACGCTAAGATACAAACGAGTTTATTCATATTCAACAAAGTTACTACGTTTACTAGTATTGTAAGATAAGTGCATGACAGTAATTATTTTAAATAAAACAATCTTTTTGTTTTACTTTTCAGTAGTTAAATAAATTAGAAGGGTTAGAAGGACTCAATTTGGAAAATTGTGTCTAATCCCTCTCGACTCCAAACTCCATGGGGGTGCTTGGACTGTATGTACTTTTGGAAAGACCTATAACTGTTGCTCATTCTTTCTTTCATGGATAGCTTTTAGGATAGCAGTTGTAGTGTCCTCATATGTATGCATCCCGACTCGTAATTTTATGAAAATAGTTGTCCTTTTTTTTACTCCTGAGGTGAAATACTCCTCCTCTTGGATCTAAGCTAAAGAATATTAGAGTCTATATGGATTATGCTCCAACATTGGTAGAGGATGCTCAAATCTAGGGGAAATACACTCGAGCACGCTTAGATGATAGCACGACATTCACCACCATCTCCTATCTAAAATCATGAAAATCATATTCTTTATCCTCGTCATAGGTGGGTTGAGCTTATGTTGCCAAGGGTTTTCCTTTAACTTTGTCTGAATTGCCTCTTCGGCTGGAGCTAGATGAACCACCAAAAAGACTTGATCATCGTATACATGAAACATGAGGTGCTTGAAAGATACAAATGTTTGGGTAATAAAATGTTACAATAAAAATTATGAAAGTACTTGCAAATTTTATGTGAATACAATAATTCTCAAAGGAAAAATGTTTGGTGTTGTGAAATACAGGCACGAAAAAATCACAAATGTGTTTGCTAACTTTCCATGCTAGCCATATATGCAATCAATCCGTGTTTGCTTACTTCCCATGCATTTTTTATTTGTTTTTGAACTTTTCGTTACTCATTTCGTATATAATTGTCGTGATGCTAATTATTACTATTCTCAAAGTAACAATTAAGAATAATAAAATGTATTAAAAAACATAGAGAGCAGAGCGTATTAGTTTTGGTGAATGTATAAATGAGCGTTGACATTCCAATTCACACATTCAAAAATTAAATTAAAGGTTGCCTATTGCACAGTATGACAATGTACAAATGCACATATATGCTGAGGGGCTAATCCTATTTCACCTCCATCATTTCATTTGGTTTAAAGCTTTGCAGACTTTATTTGTTTATTTATTTACTTACTAATGAGCATAAAAGATGGCCAAAACTTGTAACTTTCAAATTGCATTGAAGACTCTTATGCTAAAATGGATTAGAATAAAGTCATGATTTCGGATTCTATTCCTTTTTCCTATATTTGAAAAGGCATTTAGAAGTTGGAATGGATAATTCTTGCTTTAAGAAAGAATTTAATTCCACCCTCTCAAAGTGAAATATGTGATTTCGTTCCTTCTACATTTATTATTATTACTTAAATTACTTATTTAACTTTTTTATTTAATTATGATATTCAATATTTAAAAATATTTTTAATAATTATTACTACATATACGTTTAATTTCATCTTGTTCCATTAACAATTCCAAATATGAAAAATTATATATCATCCCACTATTTATTCTATTCAATTTAATTCCAATTCATTTCATTCTAAATTATTTTTACTTATCAAATGCAGTACTTTTTAAGACTATGTCCGACCCATTGGACTCGTCGGCTCCAGTGCCAGGTCTTGGACGTCTCCTACATGTCGAGTTTGGATTCTAGACTTACTAGGACGGACTTATTGCTACACACAGGGCAAACCTATGCCCATATCTAGATACACAGGACCCAGATGGTGTATTGGGCTTGGACTTTTAAATTGCCATCATCGGAATTGAAGATTGGGTCATAGTGAAATGGATCAAAAATCCATTGGCTGGGGGGCCATGGACAATAATAGAAAACTTGGTCCGATTGGTAGCTTCTTGTGGGCCGTAGGGAAAGCACTTCCACCAGCGTCCAAAGAAACTTAGTACGATGTACACAAATCATGTTCCAAGCCGGAGATCACGCACAAGCGAACAACGCTACGATAGATTTCACCCGAAAAAATAAAAAACGATATGATAATTAGCAGAAAATTGTAAGGGGTAATGAACACTGGTCTCATGAGATGGATAAGGATCAATTTTCCCTTCATATCATATGATAATTATCCGAAAAAAGAAAAGTGGTAAAACCTATCATAAGTTTTTTTTTTTTTTTTAACCTTTTTCATTTTCTTTTTCTTTTTTTTTTTTTTTGAAGTGATACACAGTTGATGCTCAGCTACAGGCCCCATCGATTGGCCAAGGTCTTTCAACCAATCCCTCTTACTTTCTCATTTTGTATGATTCTGCATTCAACTAATATATATTTTATCCCTTTGATGTATCAGCATAAATGGAACACTTCTTAGGGTTCGAACAAGAGCATCAGATACTTTTTGGATGGTTCATTGATGCAGGTTAAAGTGATAAAATAGTTTTGATACAAAATTTGATATACCATAAAGCAAAGAAAAAACTCTGGGTGCCAATATAATTTTGATAAAGAGAATTCTCGTTTTAACGTAATGCTCCCATCTTCTTTTTCTGTGTTCTTTTATTCGTTAATAAACGAGTAGAATAATAACATTTCTTTCCCTTTTATTCGTTACTTTACTTGTTTCTTTATTATTTTTTGATAGTTTATGTTATTATTCTACTCGTTTGCACTTTCACACAACTAAACAGCAGACTATTCTCGAACCGTAAACGTATAAACTACAAGTACCAAATTCCAAGTAATATATATGTAGTTACGTTCGATACCCACATTGAAATCTATCTTATAGAAATGAATTCTAATAATAATGTTTGATACTGATACTAGAATTCATTCAGTCACACAAAACTTCACAGATTTAGAACGAACATAGCTATCCAAATACACTTGCCACGATGGACTCGAAGGTAATGGAGAGAAGACGCATCCATAGATAACATAAATTACAACATGGCAAGAGGTTGTACCATGAACCATTTTTCCCTCAACTTATTAAGCTTTTTGTCTTACTGCTACGCATTGTTTTATATAGGATACCAATGTATCCATCTGTTAAACATCTCATAGCATTCTCTGCGATAGGATTCAGGAGCTGGATGTCCTGCACCCTGTTATAAAGATATTGTCAAAACGTGAATGCATTCCTTCATCTAAGATAAATAATCACTTGATCCAGGAACAAAATGAATATGTGTTCTAGGAACTTTAAAATCCAATAGCATAAGCTCCTATGGATTCGGTGGATAAACACCGTGTGCCTCCAATCATGTCCTTTTCCTTAGCCCAGCCACCAAACACATGACACACGTCGCATAAATTGAAAGGGACGTATTATATCGTGATTTTAATGGCTTGAACGTTATAGGAATGGGGGACATGATTGTTTACAGGTGATCTTTATACTACGTAATTATTTGTTTTCATAAAAGCTTGTAATAAAAAGAAGATATACAAAATAAATACAGTTTACTTACTTTGACTGTTGTATATGTTAATCGGAATCCATTTTCTGAGTATTTCTTAGTGTATCTGTCAACATATGCATGGAGATTAGGTACGTTGATTTCAAAATTAGAAGAGTAAGGGAGAGAAAAAGATCGACACTAAGGAAAACATACCCCGCAATTTGGCCATCAACGAACCAGGGCCGCCAATCGATATCGACCGTCAAGTTTAGAGATTTGATCCACTGTACAGTGCCCAAGAATGGAACAACCAAATCGTGATCACCACTATAAAAAAACGAATAAAACAATCATCAATTGTATGTCCGATTTATGCCTTGATTAGGATGGTATTCATATTTATAACGCTTGATACATCAACAATGTAGGACATAGGTATTCAGGTTTTTGAAACTCTAGAGGTAGTAAGTAGTAATTGATTACCATTCTACTAAGACTTCTAGGCCAAGCTTGCTGAGTTCTCGATGAATATAAACAACACTTGGGCGATCTTTTGTATATGCCAAGCTTTCATTGCACCTCTTCCAATCTCCAACAATCCCCTATTGAATTTGCAAATGAAATCTCAGAAGTAATATTAGCATATAAGTAGTATAGTTATTAGGACACATAAAGAACCCACCACTCGAATGTTTAATGCCTTCTGGACCCTGATATCATTTACCCACATATATGAGAGAGCATAATTGAATGTCTGCAGAAAGAAGTGAGTTTGTCAATCCTAGATTTGTATAAGTACCGTCAACATAGGAAGCATACATATTTAATGTGGTCTCATTTTACCCGACACCAAAGTTCAGGAATTCTTGGGGGTGAAAGAATGAAATTCAATCCAGTCTCCTGTATTGATCTACGGTTGACTTCCGAATTCATCTTTGGGGAAGCGTAAACACAATTTGGTTCCAAAATCGAAGTTGTGTATACATCTTTAAGACACTGCAATTTCACATAGTCCAAATTGGTGCCAAAAAAATGTTTGTGAATGATCGATATATTTTATGATGATTTTTATTCTCTTACCCTTTTGATTGAAACAAGAGATTCTACGCACTTGGTGTTTGATGGATCAACATCCACATAGTTCTCATTGCAGTTTGTTTTTGCTGACTGAAGAAAGAATAGCCATCCAATTTAGTAGTGAAAAGCTTGAACTATGAACAATAAAGATCACATCAAGGTAGAAACTAACAATCATTAATGAGATTTATCAACGTTTTAATAACCGATTTCATGTTAATACTACCCCTGAACAACAAAGACTAGTGAAGAGGATTAAGTACTTGGTAGAGTTCATCCGAAATGAGTGCCAGCCGGTGAGCAAATATGATTTTTGAGTTTTCATCAATAACTGAATCAGTTCTCGGACTACCAATAAGATATCCCTGAGTATCATCGTAAGCCATTTCAATTCAATTTTCATGCATAAATATATATATATATATATCAGATCCATATTATCAAAAAATGTGAAATATTTGTTGTTAGTGTACCTTGAGATTCAAACGCGGTTTAACTCCATCTTTGTTACCTGCAATTTGACAATTTCATCCCGAAAATCAAACCTGTTCATTGAAAATGGCATTTAAGTAGAAATTGAACATGGATTCTTGTGAAAACGTTGTACCATCGACGACATGCTTGGTTACTTGTGGAACAATTATGCCTGAATAAGAATCACCACCAATAAATAGTTGAACAGCAAGATATTGCGGGTGTTCAATCAGCCACTACAACATAGGAAAATATGAAGTCATATACAAAGTATATGTAAACAAACTATGAAACACTTAAATTATCATATAAGCAATAGAGAATCATATTATTAGCTTAATTTGCCGAAGCGAGTTCTTATTCCTTTGCTCTGTTTGACAAACCTTCCTAAGGAACTTGTACGCTTGTATTGCAGCACTTGAATCTGAAGAATACCAACCAGCCTCTGTGGTTGAATAGGAAAAGCCAGTGCCGACCGGTGAGTCCAAAAATATAATGCTAGCTGTCTGAAAAATCAAGATATAAAACCGATTACATGCCTAACAAGATGCATCATAATGAAAAAAAATCTTCCATTAGAACACTAGAAATATATAAGCCACCTTTGTCCATGCATATTCATATTGTCTTAATTTGGGAAGTCCTCCTTTGTAGTTTTCAATGTCAAATTCCAGGGGACCTGTACAAATATATTATCTAGATCATCAAAGCCGTTCTTAAGCCGTCAAGTTTAGCTCCACAACCATCGAATCTCAAAGCTTGAACTTATGGATATGTTACAAACTATTATATTCATTACCTAACAATAAACGGTTGCCACAAACTCCATATACAAGTACTATTGCATTGTTTCGAGTACCTTTTTGGTAGTACTCTTATTTCTCATGTGGTAACTTTATTAGTCACAGAAGATCAAAATTATTATGACCAAGGCTGTCTTATATTAATGTCCTCTGATGATTCCAACATTAACTTAAGTCTCCATTGCATTAACTACTAGAACTACCTCAAATGGTCTGATGGTGAAAAATCCCGCCAATTGGATTGTAGAATATTCGACTTTGGTTTTTCTTTCTTTCTTTTTTTTTTTTTTTTTTTTTCCTCATAGTTAAACTTCGGTTGAGCATACATACCTATCTCATAAACGAGTCCATGGAAAGAAGAACAACCGGGACCTCCAGCCAACCACAGCATGATAGGATCTTCTTCTGGATTCCCTTGTGACTCAATGAAGTAGTAGAACATTTCTGAATCATCCACACTAACGTATCTGTCGCAACGAAAGAGAAAACGACTAAACATACATACATGCGAAACAATGAAGACAAAGTTATTTAGATAAACTAAGTTTCTTCTCAGTTATCTTACCCAGTTTCAAGCTTAAAAGGAAGTTCACCATCATAACCAGGGAGATACTTCACAACAGACCCTGAAAAAGCTGAGTTTGCAAATAGAAGGAAGAGGCAAAGAAACAATAATTGTAAAGATGCCCATTTCTGGGAATATGTCGTGATTGAATAAACTTGGGAGGTGCGTGCTTGGACATGCATTTTTAGCAGGGTTTTGGTAGTGCAGAGTCGATGGTTTTAGAAGGGAGGAAGGAAACGGTGATGGAGGCCCATGGCTTCGATAAAAGTGGTCGATATGTTATATACAGTAGCTCTGTTAGAGGACAAGAGAAAGGGAAGAAATATTTATTTTCTATGATGAATAGTTTCTATCATAAGCACATCCATATTTTTGTACATATTATGTATGTAAAAAATTTATAAATACTTTTACCTCACATAAATATAATACATGCCATATAATATCCCGTCTTTTTTTCGGAATAATGTGGTGATGTAAAATGCAGTAATTGGAATGAAGTAGAAAGACGTATATAGTTATTGCTTATGATCATTATAAGCAATATTTTGATTTTTTAAGGGCAAAATGAAAATATATATCTTTTAAAATTTCATTTCCTTTAGTTATTATATTTTTAAAGTAAGAGATTAGATTTTTATATTTTAAAAATTTTATTAATATTTATATATCACTTATTAATTCATATAATATATTAATATTATTAAATCTTTTCTTCTTATTAAGTGTTATTTACGTTTTCAACCTCTATTAAGGTTAATCAGACTTGCTATAACTATTCTCTGAAAAAAAAAAAAAAAAAAAACCACAAGTAGACAGCGCGAATGCTCACTTTTCTTCTACAGTAACACATTTGGTTTATAGAGTAAATTAAAATTAGAATAATTGTTCTTCATAATTATATAAAGATCTTATAAATAAATATAAAAATACTAAGTAAAAAAAATTATATAATAGTTAATTCATTTGGTTTTACAAAAGAATTATAATTTTTTCATTTTTTAATAATAACAATTCTATACAACAGTGATTTCAGGTTAGTGCTTATTTAACGTTAATATGTATTTACCACATTGAAGGTTTCAATGGCTGTTTGCGCTAGAAAGATTGAAAGCACCAAATTATATTGCCGCGCTTGTTAAGAAAGGAGAAAAAGGGGAAGAAATTATTCCCTTTGTCAGATTGATTTTAGATTGTCAAGAGGTGAGGACGGGGTTGCCCCTCTCTTGGCTTGGCAATACATTTCATTTAAAAAATAAAAAAATAAAAGGCCAACAACCACAACAGTCAAGGAGTGAAAAGACGACATTCAATAAATGTGGCTACGATGGGGCATTGGAATTTATGAAATCCTGAAACCGCAACAACTCTGGCAGCTATGAAACTCTTTGTCCAATTAATGAATTGGAAGGAAATTAAAATTTTACTTCCTTTTTATTTTTTATTTAATTTTTTGTCATGGTATTTATTTAATTTTTTATCTTATCTTTAATTCATTGAGATTCTTTATTATTTAAATTAAGTAATAAAAATTTCTTAATTCAATTAAAAAATAATATCTTAAAAGTTTCACATTTTTTTTTAAATAATCTTATCTCAATTTTACAATCATCATCATCATCATTATTGCCGTTACCGCTGTCACCGCCGCTACCGCTACCCCTAACTACAATTACCACTATCATTACCATCATCACTATTGTTGTAATTATCATTGTAGCTTCCACTGTTACTTTTCACCATCACTGCCACCACCATTATCATCGCTACTGCTATTACCAATCATCACCATCACCATAGCTACTATTATCACCACTACCACATCACTATTACCACAACTATAGTTATTATTGTTGTTACTGCAAGCATTAATGCCATTATTACTACCACTATCATTGTCGCTGTTGTCGTCGCCATCATGGCGCCAAGCTACCGACCACTATCATCATTTCCACCCACTGCCACCATCGATCACCACTATAGTTGTCATCATTACTGCTATTATCACTACCATTACCATCTATTACTTTAAGATTAGATGAAAAAAAAAATAGATCGAGAGTAATTTAGTTATTAAAATTTTATTATGTACTATTTAAATTATTTATAAATCTAAATAAATAATATATACTAAATAAAATAATAGATATTACACCCTTATTACGTTTTTTAAAATTTTCAATTTCGTTCAATGTAGTAAACAGGGCATTTATGATTGGATAGGTTATTGCGTGAGTATTATTTGTAGAGAATAAGTTACTGTTCCAATTTTTGGAATTTGTCCCCCACATGGTGGAATATATAATTTCATGTTGAATTTAGAACTTATAATATTTATATTAGGAGTCCTATTTTATAAGATATCTCATAATGTTTTCACCAATGTAAGCTACCATATAAAACTTAAACTTACGTATAAAATATTACTAATAAATACAATTAATTTGACAAGTATAAAGAAAACCTGACTAAAAGGTGTTACTTATAACTCGTTATTTTAAATTAATCATTAGAGATTGTACCTAAGTTACATCTTTAATTTAAGTTGGTACTTGATTTATGTTTTCCTATCAAAATTCATAGTATTTGCTTTTATTTATGATTTATATTTAAAAGCGATAATAATTTTCAATTTGAATAAAATAATTTTGATACGAATGGTTATAATATATATTTTTTAAAAAGAGTAAAAAGAGAATTAAACATGCTAGTGAGTTAATTGCTATCAGAAAAAGCACAATAACCATACAGTCAATCATTAGACTTGATTCGAATGATTTGATCTCAAGTGTTATCACAAGAAGAAGCTCATCCCACTTAAAAGGGTCATCAAATTAGCTACATTCAAAGATCACTATTTTGTCTTTAGACTCACTTCAATAAAACATTAATAAATTGGTAAGTTACCATAAAACTTTAAATAACCTTTATAAATTTTGATTTTAATATAAAAATATCCCTTAAATTTATCAAAATATTCATTTAACATGCCTAAACTTTAAACTTAGTGTGTTTTTTTTAACTACAAAAGTAAGTGTCTTCTATATTATAAATTTATCAAAATTTAGAGGGATATTTGTAATATTTAAATATATAGGAGGAATATATACACTTATGGAGTTTAGGGGATTATTTATAACTTCACTTAATATTTGTTCATAAACCACACAACTTCTTTAGTCTTTGCCAGTTACAATGAGTTTTAACTTTTAAGTAAAGGTATGCTAACGGGTTTTGACTTATAGAATAGGTTAGGGCTTAATATTTTAATCCATTTATAAAACTAGTCAAATGATCTTAGCTCACTTAATTTACAAGTTAAAGCAGGTTAACTTGTAACCATGACAAGTTAGGATGGCCTGTTAACCTAAAGAATAAAAAGAAAATGACAATCCATATTTGCATAGTTTCATTGACTTCGATAGAAGACTGGCCAAATTTTAATGCTAAAAATATAATGAAGGGAAGCATGGTTGCAAATGAATTGAGCTGCGTCTAAAGATCCAAATTTGGATCGTTTAAATCAAGCTTGATCTCAAGTCAAGTTGAGTCAAAAACAAGTTAAGCTTGAGTTTTTTCATGGGATAAGTATATAAAATAAAAAAATATATATAAATAAATAGATTAATGGATTGTAAATAAAGATTAGATTACATCTTATATATTATATTATCTTATAACATATTATATATTTATATATATTATATAAATATTAACTTTTGGGTTTTAATAATATATATACTGTATAACACATAATATGTANAAAAAAAAAAAAAAAACCACAAGTAGACAGCGCGAATGCTCACTTTTCTTCTACAGTAACACATTTGGTTTATAGAGTAAATTAAAATTAGAATAATTGTTCTTCATAATTATATAAAGATCTTATAAATAAATATAAAAATACTAAGTAAAAAAAATTATATAATAGTTAATTCATTTGGTTTTACAAAAGAATTATAATTTTTTCATTTTTTAATAATAACAATTCTATACAACAGTGATTTCAGGTTAGTGCTTATTTAACGTTAATATGTATTTACCACATTGAAGGTTTCAATGGCTGTTTGCGCTAGAAAGATTGAAAGCACCAAATTATATTGCCGCGCTTGTTAAGAAAGGAGAAAAAGGGGAAGAAATTATTCCCTTTGTCAGATTGATTTTAGATTGTCAAGAGGTGAGGACGGGGTTGCCCCTCTCTTGGCTTGGCAATACATTTCATTTAAAAAATAAAAAAATAAAAGGCCAACAACCACAACAGTCAAGGAGTGAAAAGACGACATTCAATAAATGTGGCTACGATGGGGCATTGGAATTTATGAAATCCTGAAACCGCAACAACTCTGGCAGCTATGAAACTCTTTGTCCAATTAATGAATTGGAAGGAAATTAAAATTTTACTTCCTTTTTATTTTTTATTTAATTTTTTGTCATGGTATTTATTTAATTTTTTATCTTATCTTTAATTCATTGAGATTCTTTATTATTTAAATTAAGTAATAAAAATTTCTTAATTCAATTAAAAAATAATATCTTAAAAGTTTCACATTTTTTTTTAAATAATCTTATCTCAATTTTACAATCATCATCATCATCATTATTGCCGTTACCGCTGTCACCGCCGCTACCGCTACCCCTAACTACAATTACCACTATCATTACCATCATCACTATTGTTGTAATTATCATTGTAGCTTCCACTGTTACTTTTCACCATCACTGCCACCACCATTATCATCGCTACTGCTATTACCAATCATCACCATCACCATAGCTACTATTATCACCACTACCACATCACTATTACCACAACTATAGTTATTATTGTTGTTACTGCAAGCATTAATGCCATTATTACTACCACTATCATTGTCGCTGTTGTCGTCGCCATCATGGCGCCAAGCTACCGACCACTATCATCATTTCCACCCACTGCCACCATCGATCACCACTATAGTTGTCATCATTACTGCTATTATCACTACCATTACCATCTATTACTTTAAGATTAGATGAAAAAAAAAATAGATCGAGAGTAATTTAGTTATTAAAATTTTATTATGTACTATTTAAATTATTTATAAATCTAAATAAATAATATATACTAAATAAAATAATAGATATTACACCCTTATTACGTTTTTTAAAATTTTCAATTTCGTTCAATGTAGTAAACAGGGCATTTATGATTGGATAGGTTATTGCGTGAGTATTATTTGTAGAGAATAAGTTACTGTTCCAATTTTTGGAATTTGTCCCCCACATGGTGGAATATATAATTTCATGTTGAATTTAGAACTTATAATATTTATATTAGGAGTCCTATTTTATAAGATATCTCATAATGTTTTCACCAATGTAAGCTACCATATAAAACTTAAACTTACGTATAAAATATTACTAATAAATACAATTAATTTGACAAGTATAAAGAAAACCTGACTAAAAGGTGTTACTTATAACTCGTTATTTTAAATTAATCATTAGAGATTGTACCTAAGTTACATCTTTAATTTAAGTTGGTACTTGATTTATGTTTTCCTATCAAAATTCATAGTATTTGCTTTTATTTATGATTTATATTTAAAAGCGATAATAATTTTCAATTTGAATAAAATAATTTTGATACGAATGGTTATAATATATATTTTTTAAAAAGAGTAAAAAGAGAATTAAACATGCTAGTGAGTTAATTGCTATCAGAAAAAGCACAATAACCATACAGTCAATCATTAGACTTGATTCGAATGATTTGATCTCAAGTGTTATCACAAGAAGAAGCTCATCCCACTTAAAAGGGTCATCAAATTAGCTACATTCAAAGATCACTATTTTGTCTTTAGACTCACTTCAATAAAACATTAATAAATTGGTAAGTTACCATAAAACTTTAAATAACCTTTATAAATTTTGATTTTAATATAAAAATATCCCTTAAATTTATCAAAATATTCATTTAACATGCCTAAACTTTAAACTTAGTGTGTTTTTTTTAACTACAAAAGTAAGTGTCTTCTATATTATAAATTTATCAAAATTTAGAGGGATATTTGTAATATTTAAATATATAGGAGGAATATATACACTTATGGAGTTTAGGGGATTATTTATAACTTCACTTAATATTTGTTCATAAACCACACAACTTCTTTAGTCTTTGCCAGTTACAATGAGTTTTAACTTTTAAGTAAAGGTATGCTAACGGGTTTTGACTTATAGAATAGGTTAGGGCTTAATATTTTAATCCATTTATAAAACTAGTCAAATGATCTTAGCTCACTTAATTTACAAGTTAAAGCAGGTTAACTTGTAACCATGACAAGTTAGGATGGCCTGTTAACCTAAAGAATAAAAAGAAAATGACAATCCATATTTGCATAGTTTCATTGACTTCGATAGAAGACTGGCCAAATTTTAATGCTAAAAATATAATGAAGGGAAGCATGGTTGCAAATGAATTGAGCTGCGTCTAAAGATCCAAATTTGGATCGTTTAAATCAAGCTTGATCTCAAGTCAAGTTGAGTCAAAAACAAGTTAAGCTTGAGTTTTTTCATGGGATAAGTATATAAAATAAAAAAATATATATAAATAAATAGATTAATGGATTGTAAATAAAGATTAGATTACATCTTATATATTATATTATCTTATAACATATTATATATTTATATATATTATATAAATATTAACTTTTGGGTTTTAATAATATATATACTGTATAACACATAATATGTATAAAATATTTATAATATATATAAAATTCGTGAACTTATTCAAAAGTTTGAACATGTTAATTTAAAAGCCTAAAATAGAGCTTAAATTTAACTCATTACTCGTTTAAATAACGTGAATTTTATATTAATAGAGTTTGAGTCCAACTCAAGCCGAGTTTAAAGTGAATTCAGCCATTTAACTTGGTTGGAAATCGGATGGATTCTTTTGCCAATCCAACACCGACAATAGCAGGTTTTCCGGCTTAGCGAAGACAAAAACTTCAGGTTCATCAAATATCCATCACCTACTTGATATTTTGCTGGCAACAATTTCCCTTGTCAATAGATGATATGTTTGGTCAAAATTTTGGCTAAGCTATATGACACGTCCATGTTTTCATGCTTTTTCACTTTATATAAACCATGGTTTCATTTTTAACACGGATTTTATGCTGTTAAAAAAATTGCTAACCGAACACGAATCACACAAAAACACCCCTCCTTCAACCCCATAAATTGTTTAGTTGCCGGTTAATTTCCAAATGGCTGCTGCACACAAGCTCGCCGTTTCGCTTTAAGAAGGTGCACTTTAGGAAAAACGTAAAATGGGCTAAACTAACCCACCAAACCTATAAATGGGTTAAATAAGGGGGACTAATGGGTTGATCCAAATCTAGCAGCCAGCACAGGCTGACCCAAGCTAATAAATGGTTGGAGCTGAATTATTGCATTTATCCCACTTATCTACCATAATTTTAAGCAGAGTTTTTAAATCTAAATTGACTTATACAATAAGTCTTATCTTTTTATAGAATTGACTCGATTAATTGTAATTCAACGTTAAATATATCTTGTTTTATCGTCTCAACCTTTAATCTTCTAATATGCGGATATAACCTGAAAACAGTGCTTTTAAGGTCGCATCAGAACTATTAAAATATCTGTACGGGCAGTCTCTCGTGGCCATGGATTACCCCCAATAATTGAATACCGAATTACGAATACATTATGTAACAGTAACCTGCATTTCACAGTCATGATTCTTATTATACTGAAAAGATGTCTAGTCTACATGACCGCATTAATTATAATGTAGTACACAAGTGAACAGTGGTTCTTAAGACAGTTGTACCGACCAACAGTCCCATTACACAGCACTTCTGATTTTGCAATTAGGTTAAATAGGTAGTCACGTGAGTTCAGATCTCTCGTTCTATAAATTAAGAACGAGTGAATGATAGTGACCAACCAAGAATATAATTAGGCTATTACTCTATCAGAAAATAAATAACTAAAATAAAAGAAGAATTCCGATTATGAGTATTCTTGAAACAATATACATATATATCTTTTCGATATTTATTGTATATTTTATAAAAAGTTAGGTGTATAAAAAGGTATATAAATTTCTTATTTTAATATTAATTAAATGTCTAGAAACATAATAAAAACGTGGAAATAGTAATTATAAAAAAGACTTTCTACTAGCTTAAGTACGATGTTATCTTTCTATGCTAATATTTATTGTTGACTATAATTTTGGATAATTTATAGAAGCTAGCACATAATTAATTTAATAATTTTTTACATATTTCCTTGAAAATTCAATACGAATAGAGTATATCGGTTTTAAAGTACGCTGAAGTTGGGATGATCCAATAGGTAGAATGTCACTAGTTTTTTATAGGAAGTTGTCATTTTAATTTAAATATAGATTTACTTTTTAAATTTTTAAATGCTGTAAATTAAAGTCTTAAATTTTAATAAATTAGTAAAAAACTTTAACAGTTATAAATAACTTCTTTAAACTCTAATCTTGATGCAAAAATATCCTTTTAAATTTATTAAAGTATAGTTTAAAACCTTTCAAACTTTAACAAGATTTTTTTTTTCCAAGTAATAAAAAAAAAACATTCTTTATGTTACAATTTTTTGAAGTTTAGAGATATAATATTAAATATTTGAAAGTTAAGTGGGGTAAATGATCTATGTTAAAGTTTATAGGATTATTTCTAATTTTCTAATTTATAATAGTTTATCAATTTAAAGATTCTTAAAGCTTTAATAATAAAACATGTTCATGGATTGGTTACCATGGTGTGGGTACAAACACTATCTTGTTGAACTAGAACCATTCATAATAGGAGGAACTAAATCAACGATTAAATGGTTTCAACCATCGAAAGAGTCAATATCTATGTAAAAAGGTTAAGAAATAAAGAAATTGTGGATCAATTTAAAATACCAATTTATAGGGTAGTTTAGAGTGTTGTAAAACCCTAGAATCCCAACATGCCATATATTAGTACCAAGCACTAATATTAGAGCTAATAGGTGAAGACTCAAAACCTTTAAATAGCCATAATTGAAACGCAACCCACAATATCACACTAATAACATCTCCAAGTGTTTACTACATAAATAACTCTCTTAAGAATCACTATATAAATGTCATATCAATAAATCTACAATTGGAGTCCAATTGTCTCATGCAGAATCTAACTAGAAAATGACCACTATCAATGTTCAAGGGAGTCTAATCTTTAGGTACAATGACAAACATCCAAACCATTACACAACTAATTGAGACCATCCCAACTACTCCTCATAATAAGGATACCCCATATTCTCTCTTAGATCATATTCTTGATTGTCATAAAGATCCGCTTCCCCCTAAAGTTCCTGTATTTATAAATAAAAAAAAAATCATTAAGGGTAAGTGAGTACATATATATTAATATAATTATTCAAAGGCCTATGCAATGCGTAGATAAATATTTGAATAATTATAGTGATTTTTAAAACAATTAACATTAACAAATATGAAAATCCATAATATGAACATTTTATTGATATTTTGTTTAAGAAAAAAAAATTATATTCTTATGGATAACTATAGAACTAATCGTTATTGTTTATTACATGTTTAACATTAAACTAAAATATATATAAGTAAAAGGCACTTCCAAAATAAATTGCTCATTCCATCTTCATTCCCTTAGCTATGTTCTTAAATGATTCATTATCTACATTATCATGATTATTTCTTTTTTGTTCAAATTGTTTTCTTTTGAATTTTAGAGAATAATTTTATGAAATAAACAATAATCATTTGGTTGATAATTCTTTAGGTCAATGAATCCTTATGTTAATTTATTCATTGACTTATAAAAAAGGCAAGAACTTCCAAATTATATCAAATTAGAAGGTAGGCCTATGCAACGCACAAATAATTATTTGAATAATTATAATGATTTTTAAAATCAACAAATATGAACATTTTATTGATATTTTATTTAGGAAAAAAATCATATTCTTATGGACAAATATAGAACCAATCACTATTGTTTATTACATGTTCAACATTGAACTCATATAAATATATATATGTATGTATGTAAGTAAAAAGCACTTTCAAAATAAATTGTTCATTCCATTTTCATTCTCTTAGCTATGTTGTTAAATGATTCTTTATCTACATCATTATGATTGTTTCTTTTTCGTTGAAATTGTTTGTTTTTGGGTTTTAGAGAATGATTTTATGAAATAAACAACAATTATTTTTGTTGATTGTAGTTAAATCAACTAGGAATAAATGGGCTTGTATAGAGCTTAGATGGAATGAGCATAGATCTTGCTTTTTGCTTCTTGATCCTTGCAAAAAGCCCCCTACGAATGTAGCTATAAGGGCTTTCCTATGCTCAAGTTAGTAAAGAGGACTACGAGAAAGAGGAGGTGAGTACTAAGGACCCAAGGGGTAGTACTTGTCTTTTGTGTATGTGCTGAAATTGAGCTAAGAGAATAAAGAGAGTATCAAGAGTTAAGAGGAGTAAGAGAAAAATGAGTTAAGCAACCTTCCCTTCCCCCCTAAGGCCCTACCTACCTGATGGTGCCTAATATCTTTTATGAAGATCACTTGAACATGTGGTGATTTGGGGTTTGCCCGTACTGGTCACTGGCAATTAGCATGCATCACATTGGAGATTAGGCGGCTTTGAAGACGGTCGGCCATGATCAGCCTAATAACTAAGTCTATAGCTCAAAGGTCTAACATTTGTAAGGGCAGGGACTATTATGTGTATCAGGCAAACTACGAATGTCAGATGACCATTAATGGACTACAGCAAAGTGTAGGTGCTAAAGACAAAGGTTGAGATAAGACGCCAAGGGAGGGGTCGGTAAGTGCTCGGTTGAGAATGATTTGAGACCCGAGTTGACACCAGATGGTCAGCATGCATAAGCTCGGTGGTTAAGCCATGTTGCTTAAGTTAGACATTATGTGGCTTGCCAAGTAAGTTAGGATATAAAAGACAAGCTCGTTGTTCACTCACATGTTTCTTAGTAGGCTTCCTCATATGATAGGCCTCAGGTGCGAGAATCGCGTATCAACATTTATCCCCCTACTCTCCTTAACGCTTAGAACATGAGGAGAATTATCTATGTAAGGTAATTAGGTCAAGGTAAGGTCGCCTTTCCTTTAAGTTAAGAACGAAAGGGGGAGGTGCCAACATTTGTTGCTTGGCAACATGACGCCTGGCATATCTGGTCAGGTTTGTTTTCCTATTCGTTGGCGTTCAACATGATTGATGCGACTGTTAGATTACTCAAAGTGTCATGATGACCTTTGTTGGGAAGTATAGTACATTGATGATCCCTCAAGAGTAACTGCACATGTAGGGTGTTCCATTGTCAAGTAATGTTAGCGATTCATACGTATGGATCAATTGGGGCCTTTGGCTTATAGAGTGGAACACATGGATGGCCGAAGCTTGGTAGATGTCCTTTTATGGGTTCGTGCTCCAAGAGTAGGAAAATTGTTTGTCTTCTCTCCCTAGTTGCTTATATAAGGGAGTTAACAGGTCTTCATTTTTCACTTTATGTTGTCAAATTAGGGAAGACTCTGCTGGGTTTCTTACTCATGAGCTAGTTCCTTCTATGATTTTCTTTCTCAATTAATCTTTGACAATGGCTAACCAAAGCACAACCTTTAGTAGAGTAAGTCTTCTTATCCATCCATTTCGAGGGGAGTGGACAAGAGTTGTGAAGATTTGGCTTGAATAGGGGGTGATAACTCTACTCCTCTTGAAACGACGATGGCAGTGGTAGATAACGACTAGGGGGTGATGCTATCTTAGGTGAAGAGGAGAGAGTGTGTGCGGTGTCACGCCTCGAAGCGGCAGAGTCGTAACAGTCTTGCCGTGTAAACCATCCTAAGATAAAAGTTGACCTTACAACCGTTATCTTAGACCTGATCTATACAAGGCGTCCACGACTAACCCGCTTTGAAGTAAATAGTTTATAATTTAAGTAAATCATTTATCTAAGAAAGTGAGGAAAATATATATTCACTATAATTTAGTTATTACAATTATCGATTACAATATTTCTCCAAAATATATTTCCTAGTTATTACATTATTCAAAAATGAGAAGTTCTAAAGTAAAAGTTTAAACCTTAAAAATATATATTCATTCTTCAAATGTTTTTCCTCACTCATCAGGATCCAGCAGTTGCTAGCTTCAAAGTAATTGTTTACCGCTTCTTAGCCAGCACCTGCACAACGTCTATAGGGATGTGAGTAACCATAGCTCAGTAAGTTAGGACGGAGGACTTAAAACTATACCATACACACGACAAGGTTTTCAATCACTTATTAGGTACAATGCATGTACAAGCAAATGCCATCGCACGACGTTGTCCGGCCCGTCATGAGATTAGAGAAATTGCGCCTGCTCTAACCTGGGTTGAGGAGTTGCCGTTAATGCAACAGCTCACGACCAAACCTAGGCTTATGTAATGGAGACCTTGCTCCTCCCATGACTACCTTCGAACCACTGTCTTCACCCTCGCTGCGACCTCCTCTCCTATCACTTAGTTCGACTGAGGATGAAGAAGGGACCATTTCGCAATCCTGCGTTATTCCTTCCGAAGGGGTCGGTATTTATCCGGAGAGTCCTAAGTTCCCCTAATGGGTTGTCATGCATGTCCGATTAGGATTGCTAGTCAGATATTTGATTAAGTTCAGTTTAGGGTGATCAATTCTTTCATACAATTCATACAATGCGTACCAGAACAACAAACAGAATCATAGCATCACCCAAAATCAAGCACATGCACACATTCAACTATCTAACAAGCACAACCAAGCATAATCTTAAGTTTCTAAAATACAACATCGTATTAATCCCAACTTACCTCGACTCCTCGCTCACTCACTCGAAGTCCGATTTGCTTAGGCCATCGCCGATCATCCCTATAACATAAACATGGTTTCAGCTTTTCATATAACTATTATAGGTTCGTTTTATCCTATAACGCTTATTGTTAGGTTTTGTTTAAGGTTTAATATGCCTAATTATCTAGGTATTAAGTCTTTTTACAATTATTCTAGGTTTGGGGTTAGGTTCAAGTTCGATTTTCACATCGATTTTCAAATTAGGTTTTAGTTCGATTTCTAAATAATGTTTTAGATTCCAACCCTAGAAATTTGTTTCAACCCATAATGTGAAATTAATCACATTACTTCCCGATCTCCTAAATACCATCATTACCTCTAATTAGTATTTTATTCTACCCGGTACACTTAAATCCTTATTTGTGTACCGAATTTACTCCTAATGTGAGAAATTTTTACATTTTTCATATAATTCCATAAATTTAAGTTTTCTATGAGATTTATTGTACATTTTTATTATTCTCAAAATATCACTTTTTATTATACTATTTTCTATTTATTATATTTCTAAAAATTACATATTATATATTATTATCTTTTAGGTACATAATGCACTTCTAATATTTCTATCACCCTAATTACCACCTCTAACATCAATTATCATTTCAAAATGTCTAAATTTATCCTAGATCAGGTTTTACACCTAATTGTCCTAATTTACAAAATTAACTTATAATTTACTATGTTTTTCTATTACTAATTTACTACATAATTAACCTAATAATTACATCTAACACCCTAATTGCTACAAGTATCATACTCCATCATATTTTAACATCCTAAAACATCTACTTATTCATTAAGTTAGTAATTAATAATTTAATTACTTAATTAACCTTAAATTACCCATTTAATGCCTCATTTTAAGACCTAAAAATTATCTAAAAATTTCAAAAAGTAATTTTTGAAAACGGGCTTCATAGCACTATTCTATATCATATAAGTAATCTACACAAAAAT